>JAVYIG010004787.1:0-152193 GCA_035222895.1 Strongylocentrotus droebachiensis | reverse complement strand
ACACTGGGAAACCACTTAAACACAAATACCTTTCTGTAACACTTTATAAACACTTAAACACGCAAACGTTGATTTTGAATTCCATTGATTTCTATTTGATCATTTGTTACCCCCAGAAACCAATACAAAAATTCCCCAAAGATTATAAACATACAACCGACTTAAAGACTTATAGAACTTACAAACTCGAGAGCTTATCAAAATACGTAATTATAATTGACACAATAAACACAATAAATGTTCTGAGGGTGTGTGCCTATCTATATGTAATTAGATATTTTGGTCGGCTTATAGTATATAGAGGTAACAATGGGATCGCGGACATTAAATGTTGCCTTTGCCCAACCCCGCCGGCCTATATGGTGAACAGTAGTATATTGATTAGATGTCACGAACAATTCACGGACAACGCTTCCCCTTTGTTCATCGACACCCCCCCCCCTCCATTCCTCTCTTTTAACTAATCAACTAGGCTTTCACGCTCTGGCTACGTTGCGTTCATATATTATGCGCCATAATGTTAGTGATTGTGATAGATTTTGAGTGAAAGAATCTAAATTAGATACTGACAAAAATGTATTTAACAGGGAAACAAGAATAACAACATTAATTGCGTGTTTATAGTTTAAGTTGACATACATGCAAGGGAAGGAAGATGGGTATCATATTTACTAGCTCAGAAATAATCAATACGAAATGAAACAATAGGAGTGATCGAGAGGGTAGAAAGGCTAAGAAAGGAAAAGAGAGAGGACGGAGATGAATGTTAATACACTGGGAAACCACTAAACACAAATACTTTTCTGTAACACTGTATAAACACTTAAACATGCAAAATTTCATTTGATCATTTGATACCCCGAAATCCAATACAAAATAATTAGCCCAAGATTATAAAACATGCAACCAAGCGTAGATTTATCGAACGTTCAAATTCGAGAGCCGATCAAAACATACTTTAGCGGAAATATAATAACCATGATAAAATGAAACTATTAAAGAAGAAACAAGAGCGGGGGAGGGGGAGGGGGGGGGGGGGTGGTTGGTGACAGGAGAGAAAAATAACAAACGAAAAGATGATAGGATAACTGATTGCTCCTCTCTCTCGCTTACTCTCTCAACACCTTCTCCATTTCATCTCTCGTACTTTTTTCCGTTCCTTTTGATTTTGAGAAAAATCTTTATACCATTTATATCCTTGATACAAGAAGGAAAAAACGGAACGAACGGCTGATTTCGAAATGAGAAGAATATTACTGTACAAACTTCGTCAATCTTTCTACCCCGGCCCTCTCTCTCTCTTTATTTCTCTCTCTCTCTCTCTCTCTCTCTCTCCCTCTTTTTTCCCCCTCTCTCTGTCTCTATCTATCTAAGTCTGTCTCTGTCTCTCTCTCTCTCTCTCTCTCTATCTCTCTGTCTTTCCGTCAATGTCGTTTTCCATCTTCATTTTTCATATTGTTTTATATTCTGCCATTTGCTTGCAAGCCAGCATCATTCCTTCTTTGAGATAAATGTTTATAACATATCCCTGATGATCAACACATATACCTTATATTTATCATAGAGAACGAAATAGAGAATGCGCGGCTGATAGTGTCGAAATGAGAATAATATTACTGTACACAAAATATAGAAAGTAACAGTTTTGATTTTGATTGTAGAGCTCTGTTTCATCAAAATAAATTGTACGTTCATTAGTTTAGTGAATTAATGGCAGGGAATGGCAACTTTAGGCTTGTAAATTAAGACGTCATTTACCTGCCTATTATGGGAACATGGCATACCATAGGGTTACCAGATTCCCGTCTGTGAGTGCGCTCCACGGTTCTCGGAAGGAACGGGTAAAAAGAAATTAAACAAATGTTTAAATATCTGAGTGGTGTATAAACACTGAAGTGTTAAGTTTGAGCTGATTATGAGCTTATATTGCAACATGTGCAGACCTATATCTGGAACTTCAACTGAACTTGATAGAAAGATCTAGGCACATTAGCCACCTTCCCGTTTATATCTACGTTTCATTAACATTGTGATTGAACATGTTTATCGAGTTTCATTGAAGTAAAGCATCATATTATTTGTGTAAAATGCTCACCGTCAATCATTTGACAGAAGAGCAATGATATACATGAAAGTTTAGTGAATTAATAGAGATATCAATGACATGTCCGTTTATACGTAACTCGGACATTCAACATTTTCTTTGCCCAACCCGCCGGCATATGGGCGCATATTCTAAAGAATAGTGTATTGAATGGAAGTAACGGACAATACACGGTCAAAGGGGAAAGGGGAGTGAGGCGGGGAGTATAATGTCAGCCAGGCTGATGTGGGATTGTTTTGGAAACAATACTGTCTTGCACCTATATTTAAACAGCCGCCTTTCCGACAGCGACACACTTCGCTGTTTACAACTTCGCTACGTCACATCAAGCTGGTTACATCGCTCATAAAGTTCTTCGTACTAGCTTCTCGTCATGTTTACGGATAATACCAAGGATGGAGTTAAGTTCGATTGATAATAGATGCATGTAATTTATATGTACGTTTACTATAATAATTTGTGAAATGAGCACGTATAAATTGAATAAAAATAATCGACAAGTGTTATATATTTCATGCATAATACTATTAAAGGTTGCTAAAATGAAAATGATGAAATCGTTTGAATAATTATTTTCTCCTCCCTTGTGTGTGGATGTGTGGTACGGAGCAAAAGCGGATCAAGTGAATCAAGTCATCGAGTAGAAAAAAGTAGAAAATTAATTCAATTTTACACAGATTTTAGTGTTCTTTTTAGTCGAGTGGACCTTCAAGTGGTTTTGGATTGATTATTTGGTTTGGGCCAAGAAGTGGCAAGTGACTCACGTAAAATTAAAAAATACTTTGCCCATAGACCTGGTGCTTAGACTTAATACTAACTTGGATTTTTACTTGGAAGTAAAGCTATTAAAAGCTCATTTGCCTCTCGTCATATTGTATAGAAGAAGGTGGACAACATTATATAAAGAGAAAAAATAAACTTTCTCTTTTATTTATATTTTAACAATAATAGCATGAATACCTTTAATACAAAAACAGAATCAATCTTGAAGAAAAATGTGAAAACGACTCAACTAATAAAAAATAAAAAATAGGATTCTAGAGCGGAAGATGATAAGGGAAACGTTATAGTTTGTAAGTACAGTATTGGCAAATTTTGACAATTATAGTTTGTAAGTATTGACGAAGAATATACAAACAAAACTGACACAGAAATATTTGAAAGTATTTTAGACCTATATATAGAGTATGCGAAAAGAGTTGAGTCTCGGCCCACCTACAGCTAACTTACGTAAGAGGAACAATGAAACTGGCCGAGGACAGGCGCGTATACAGGGGGGAGGGGGGGGGGGGGGGGGGGTTAACCCCTCCCTTATTCTTTTTGAATGTGTGTGTTTTGGAGGAAAAAAAACCCACCCCTCCCCTCAATTTGTTTTTGATACAAACAAAAAAAACTTTTGCTATAAAAGGGTGATCAACAAAAAAGTGATTCCCGCTCGCCCCCCCCCCCCCCTACTGAACGAAATATCGGTCGGCATAATTTTCAAATTTCCAAGACGAAAACAAAAATGTGCTCTTACTCCCTCCTCCCCCCCCCTCCCCCCCCCCCCCCCCGCTGATTCACCGACTAGCTGAGTCGTTGCAAAATTTTCCTCAAAAACTGGACCAAAATAAAAATTAAAAAACATTGTATGGAAAGGTATCAGCGAAAGTCACTATGGTACAGACATCGAGGAGCTGTAAATACGCTGTTCTACGAATTTCATGTTAGAGAAAACTTGACATGTTTTATGAAAAAGTACAATTATAATGAATAATATGAAAGTACCAAAAAACAGGAGCAATGGATAATGATAGTAAATACTTTGGAAATACCCTCAAGTCCACTACTTTTAATTAGTGGCAGGGAAAGGCAATTTTAGGTTTGAAAAGACGTCTACCAGGTTTAATACCGGAAAGAACAGGTTTAATAAATAATGAGCCAACATGAACATGGCGTGCCGATTGCGAGCGGAGCGCAATATTAGTATTTTTAAAGACCCATACCCGATGCAGGCGCACTCGGATAATCTTCAGCACTAAGCTACGCATGCTCCTTGCGTGTAGCATGCTCAGAGTGTCGTGTGGTCGCAAGCGGCATGAGGTAATCAGTTGATTGAGTGAAGCAAACCGGATGCGTGAGGTCTGGAAGATTAGGGGCATGCCTTTGGCGTGCGATCCAAACCCCCGGCGTGCAGCATGCTAAGACATTTTTGACGTGACGCCTTACAAGACATTCCCCTACCTTCAATAAAGGAAGAGAAGAAAAGAAAATAAATATATCAGGTGCTGACAGGGTATGAAACCTAAGCTAACTACGTCCCCGCCCCTCCCCCGCCCCCACCAAACAGTGATAATCTATCAATGACCCACATCAGTCCAGTCAGTAGTACAACAGTGAGAGACAGAGAGAGAGGGAGAGAGATAAAGTGAACAAAAGAAACGGAGAGGAAAAGTAAGAGGGAGAGAGTGGGAGAGACATAGAGAGAGAGAGATAGAGATAAAGATAGAGATAGAGAGGGGATATATATATGTATTTATATATAGAGAGAGAGAGAGAGGGAAAGAGAGAGACACACACAAACACACACACAAACACACACGCACACATACACATGGGTGCAGACCTGATAATCGTAGATGCAATGGAGAGAAATACGTGATGTTACTATATCAATGTTCGAATAAGATTGAAAGAAGTAGCATATTCAAAAGGTAGTATGCGATTTGTTTTCGATTAGTAGAACAAATATGTGTAAAACATCCCCGATATTAGCCAGAAACATGGGTTATCACTTTTTCCCAAATCATAATTTCAAGGTACCAAAGTGAGGTATCAAAACCTTTCCAAAGAAGAAAGAGTATTCTATTTTTAGTGAAATTGTTATAATTTTTGTGAAAGAGGAAAGGGGTTATCTAAATTGGCCATGCTGGGCTTCACACACTCATCAGGTACATATAGGCGTACGCAATGTTTGAAGATGGATTGGGGGGGGGGGGGCGTGGGTGATATGTGCCCCTACCCACAACATTTACACTGATCATTATCAGAATTACTGACACCTTTTAGCTGAGTGGGAACCTATAAACTAGGCTAATTTGTCGCAATCCCAAAGAAACAACTCACGCTTATTACCTGGATTATCGATGATTATAGCCACATAAAATTGAAACGAGAAATCGAAAGTGGTGTTCAGTCGGTGAAATTATGATTGAAATTCGATGGTAGGGAATGATAAAGTACTTTATTATGACTGCTGGAGTGAAACATTATATACATGGTGAGTGGGCAAGTATTACACATTTTATCAGGAATTAAATTAATTGATAGTAAATGTTTACAGTCAGTGTGGTTATGGGTTTAGTCATTAAATTGATTGCAGGGATGCTTTATACGACTCATCACACTTTCAATGATTTAACAAAATGTAATGATGTGCGTTACTCAAGATAACGTCATCTATCAAACTAGTCTATAAAATGGTCTCACCTAGGCTTTAAAGGTAAAGACCAGTATTGGAAACGCCCCAATTTCAAAAAATGAAATGGAAGCTCTTATTACCAACCATGTGAAAGAATATGTTTTGACTAATACATGATGATAACAATTTTGCCGGGAAACCGCCTACTAATTGATATATTTGGTAAATTAGTTTATCTATTGGACTGTGGGAGATAAACGCACGTGTCGCGCACGTGTGCGTTATAATAATAACAATAATAATTAATTGTTATATAAAATTAATACAAATGTCTTTAAGCGCTTTACAAATATACTATTACCCCGGTCATTGGATTCAGTGCTTGCCTGCACACAATGTGTGCACAATCTCCACTCCCTGTGGAGCATTCCAGCCAGGCGTTACATGACGCTCAAAAACTGTTTGACCAACAATGAAGGTCGCATCCTACCGGGCGTAGTCCCATATACATCTTTCTGTGTACAGTGCTTGTCACTTTACGTAGACTGGGCCAACTTTCTTATCTTTTTGATGATTCCAGAACCTTACAGTACACACCAATACTTATATGCTAGATGATCAATCTTTTCTGATCGATTCCACAACGTTTCTTTCACAATGCAATCGCATGACCATATCTGGTCTTTAGTTTTAAAGTGACTCTGTAACATTGTTGAAGGTTGATGAAAAAACTTTGTAACATTGTAGGACATGTTACTTATTATATTCCTTTTACTGTACTAACCTTCTACAATCCTCAAAATATTCTCAAGGAACAAAGATATTCATGGTTTTCGTTAAAGGCACCACTGTGCGACACCCTCTTACAGTAAATTCTCCCAACAATTTTTGAATTTTCCCAACCATTTTCCCATGAAAATAAGACAAAACACAGGCTTTTGTAAACACTTAAATATCTGGAATGGTATATAGACCCGATTCATTGCTTTGTGACGATTTACATTCACCTAAACTGAATTAAGTGTTAATAATATAGTTGGGAGAATTAAGGAATATAAATAGTGGTCTGTTTTCACTCAAACTTTCAGATTATCGTTAATTGTACATCTAGCATTAAAGTCACTACCTTAGCACCAGTTTCTCTCATCTGAACTATGTTGCCAAGTCCCTTTAATAATCTGTGAGCTTTTCATTGTTTTTGTAGTTTGGAAGAGTAAAAAAAGAAATGTCACATGACAAGGAGTGCTCTTCAAATACCCTCATATTAGAGGTGTGAGAAACAGCAGCTAAATGTTATGAACTACATGTTCATGCCAAATTTTTGTGTAGTCTTATATACACTTTTCTGTGTACAGTGCACGTGACTTATAGAAAGACTTGGCCAATTTCTTACCAATGTGATAATTCTAAACCCTTACACTATGCACCAGTAATGAATATATGCTACATGATCCATCTTTTCCAATCCAGAACTCAACTTCATTTTTTAATCTATAAACAATGTTATATTTTGTGAAAAATTAATCGTTTACGGCTGAACGAGAGGGAATCCAAGGAATCCTTACTGACTAATGGAAAAAGATAGTAAATGCTTGAGCTTATCAGGTATTAACAATCAGCTGTATATGCATGTGCGTGTGTGTGTGTGTGAATGTGTGTGTGTGGGTGTGTGTATGTAGGTGGGTTGGTGAGTATATGTGTGGGTGGGTGGGTGGGTGTGTTTGTGGGAGGGAGGGGGTGGGGCAGGATTGGGCAGGCATTGCACCAGTGAAAAAACCTCCAGATTTGTTTAGTTTAAAAAAAAAAGTGAATAACGTGCAATTGTGTTAAAAAATCATGTTAATGAACTCTAAGTTTACTTTATTGTCAAGTTATATACTGCAAATGAGTTTTTGTTTAATAATGTTTATTTATAAGCAATCATATCAATATGGAAAACGTTTATTTATTATATTCAATTGTATATTTTTGTTTGTATTACACATTTGGAGAAATAAAACAAAATTGAAAGATTTTTTTTTTTTTTTGGTGGGACCACCTATTATACACCCATATCAGCTTGTACTGATCCACATATCTTATGCTACTTGCAGCCTGCAGGGTATGTTTACACAGCCATAACCTTTGCCATGCAATAGCAGAAAAGCGTCTTTTAACACTATTTGACAACCGCACTTTGTATGTGTGTAATTTCCATGGTATAATTTCTTCGCTTCTTCTTTTGTGTGTGATATATCTGCATATTGTGTAGCTATAAGTCTACCTATAAGTTTGTGTAAATTTTGATAATCCAACCACTTTGTAAATTCCTCTAGTGTATTTTTCACTTCTTTGGCTTTTTCATGTTAGTTTCGAAATAATTTATTATATTCTTTCACTATGCATTATGAATGCGGTGGTGAATAGATTTAATTCAGTATTTAAAAAAAGGAGTTTTGTTCTTACTCTGTTATGTACATGTACTTGACTTTTGGTTTGGTGCACTTTAGGAACTACGCCTTTCAAATATTTACCTAACTTTTTGTAGTTTCCAATAGGAGAATGGCCACTGCAAACTTTAGAGAGACTGTGTTCCTTGCTAATTAATAAAAAGGAGCCATTTCAAAATTTGTGTGAACTGGTTGACAATTATGAATATGTTTATGAGGTAATTTTTGTTGGGTTTCATTTTACTTAATAATCACACATGTGTACCTCTTTTACACTGTATATAACATTGTAGTTGTTTATTGTGATCTAGAAAAAGAATAAATTAAAATTGAATTTATAATAGAAACATTCATGAATATAGTCCCGAAAAAAGACTTCTGAATTTCTTGCAAAAAGTACGTGAGTGTTCTACTAAAGTCTGAAAGCAAAGACAACAATAAAGAGATAACGACCGTCAATGTAGAACAAAATACCACTAAACCGAGTAAAATGGTCCAGCTGAGCAAACTCGCAATATTCTCACTATACTGATAACATTATTTCAGTGGTGATGATAGTGCTTATACAACAGCAACGTATAATAGAACGGTTTCAACACTGACTGACCTTCGAACTACATATGATTTAAAATATTTTAAACTTTAAAAAATACTAACAAAGTCAGTATCTCAATATTTCTTGTGTAGTATAAAAGACGAAAATGCAGATCATTCGCTGTAATGTCTTATATCATATATTTTCCATTTTGGCAGTTGACATGTGTGGTTACACGCCCCTCATATTGCTTTATATCTCCTTTATCTTTTTATTCGTTATCTTTGTATAAAGGTCACTAGGCTAAGTAATATTTTGAATCATCCGTGACATACATATCGAATATTTCGACTGTTTTAACCGAGATCCATTGTTAAACGTGTAAGATATCTAGGCTACGGATATTAACATATGGCATGAAATGTGACGCAGTCGCAGAAAGAAAATACACTTTTACGACTCAAAAACCCGTCCGCTTTTTATACACAGCTCACGATTCATGCATTGTAAGTTGCCCGGGAAAGAAAAAACAAATCGTGGAATAAAATTTGACAAGCCATCGTCAGCGCCAGGTGCTACTCACTGTTTGTGCGCAAAATAGCTCAGAGTGTGTGCGGTGCAGTGTGTGTGTGTGTGTGTGTGTGCGAGGTAGTGTGTGTGTGCGCGGTGTAGTGTGTGTGCGCGGTGTAGTGTGTGTGTGTGTTTATCTCGTCAGACCGTATGCGGGCAGCTTGCGAAGGAGTCGGTCGTTGATTTTCACTGATTTGTAGTTGAATGCGACAGTAAATTCTGTTAGACGTACAGAGGCATTATACGAAGCTAGCATTCTACTTCTCTATCTACGGTAGCAAGGCATCTCAGACCTACAAAACAAGCTGTATCCAATGTTGTTCTAAACATAGCAAATCGGAATATTGTGTGGACATCGACCGGGAAAGATTCGTTCTGTTTAGGTTTTATAAGGCTGGGTATGATGTTGGACGGTGGATAACTGGACCACGGTGCTCAAGAACAGGTGAGTGGAAAGTCATAATTCTTTATCGCGTGGGTGTTATCAAACGTGCTTTATGCTCAATGTAAACAAACACATAGGATGCTCGATTCAGCATAAATGTACATTAAAGATACCATCTCGAGAGAATGTTTGTTGTTGCTGTTTTTTACAATGGCAAGTTGACAAGAAAGAGCTAGCCCAAGGCATCCATCTCTTCATTTTAATTTCATCACCAGTATGTGTTAATATATTGCCCCGATTATGTTCGCCATTGATTGTGTGCCATAATCACTGTACATACATTTAACTTTTTATTGTCACTTTTTTTTTAAAATTAAAAAATCCCCGCTATTCACAATCTTGGTCATTGATTGTCTGTCATGTTCAATACACATAAATCCATCTCTTTATTTTCACATATCTGTCTTTATATATTCCCCCGATTTATATGTTTGCGATTGATTTTGTAAAGACGATGCTGCACTCTCTGTGCAGTTCTACGAAATAATCTGAATCAAATAGAATCTTACTGCTTTCATGATTAATTGCTCTTCAAGTGCGATTGCAACATTACATTCACAACACAACAAAACAACATTTCAACGTTTGTGAATAATTGACACAAATATTTTGATTTTGAAATGGTTATTAAAGTAATATACATTCTAGCCGGTAAAAGCACAGTGAGACCTTTTTTCTGAAGACCGATTAAGGGAGACAAAAAAGTGGTCTTTAATCATTGGCAGGGGGTCCGTGTATAAAGTACAGGTTCCCTTAATACCAGTTCCAACGAGAAATGAAATGTATGGTCTTTGTAGTCACGTGGTCCTTCTCTACATTAGGTATGACTGCATACAATTAAAGACAGGAGCTTATCCCTACTTTTAAAAATTATTACTTTTTTTTTAATTGCCTGTCGTATACTTACTCTAATCATTTTCCCTAGTTATCGCACATAAGTTTGTTAAAAGTTATCTACGTGTATTTTTGTTAATCCTTATTTCGTGATTCTTAATTGATCTTCATATACATGTGGACCCCCCCCCCCCCAACACACAACAAAAGAAGACAAAATATAATTTATAATAATCAGCATGTAGACAATTATGATAAAAAAAGAATGTTCAAAAGAAGATTTGGTTCACGTATTCATTTAAAATTATTTCGTATGAGACATGGGAATAAATATTAAAACTAATTAAACTAATTAAATCCATAACAGCAAAAACAACAACGTCACCTGGCGAAGCAGAATTCTTGGAAACGGATGTCATATCTGCCAAGGAGAACAGTTACAAAACAACAAAGATTCAGATTTAGTTTTGTTCCCCCTTTTTCGATGACACATTCTTTCATTTGGTCGATTTTCAGTTGAACTTAATTTCTCTTTAAGTGTTTACCCTCAATGAGTTTGATGTCATGTATTGGGTTTCTTCTTTTTTCCATCCACCCAACGTAAATCCAATAAAGTCATGTCTGCAAGCAATGTGTAGTTTGGTAACAGTAATAACGGGACCGCAGAAAACCACTGTGCTCATAATTAAATTTGCAATGTAAATTCAATCCTGATGACATTTACTTTGATGGGTACTTAGAGATCCTATTCTCTCTCGTTATAGAGTGCAATCTGATGAAAGTTCCCCCCATACCTGTACCTCTTTGTATCACCCCATCCTCAAACAAACACACGCTTACACACGCACATGCACACGCACAAGCATTTTCTCACTCTCCCCCTTCTTTGTTCTCATTCTCACTCAATTTCTTTTTTTTTTCTTGTCCTCTTACCGAGATGGTTTATTTCACATATTTCACATTTCATATGTATTTACATCAATTTACATTTTAACATAATAACAAATAGACAAAAAAAAAAAAATAATTATAACCTTACCATTTTTTGAAAAATTCTTTGTGTTTCGTTAATAAATTCGTTGTTTATTTGCTATGTAATATCGTAGTTTTGATTTGAAATTAATGAACGGACCCTTTATATCACCCCACCCTCAAACACACACACACACGCACAAGCATTCTCTCTCTCTCTCTCCCCTTCTTTGGTCTCATTCTCTCCCAATAGCTCAAGTCGAAGCATCGTTTTCTTTCTTTATAACTTCCGCCCTCTCCACCCGTCTCATTTATCTACTCTCTACAGACACGTTCTCTCTCCATCCCCCCTGTTTTATTCTATCATCTCGATTTATCATATAATCATTAGCAGGTCCCTGGCATAAGGGTCATCTGCCACCATTTAAGAAATCTTGTGGTCTAGCGGTTCATTCAGTTGACTCTCAATCCATTTTGCCCCCTCTCCTTGGAAAAGATCCCGGATCTGTCCTGCCCGTGAGGATTAATGTGAGGCATGTAGACTTCTGGAAATAAGAGAGGTTATACTCCAGTAGCAATAACGAGACCGATAGTACACACCGACTACAGACCAAGTAAAAACAACGACAATAACGACAACACCAACAACAAAAATCAGTGCCTCCAGTGGCCGAGAATCGGTTGGTTAAGAGTCGGTATAAAGTCGGTTTGGCTGCGTGACTTGGGGGGTGTTTCACAAAGATCCTAAGTCAAACCTAAATCTAAGTTGGACTTAAAAACTATGGAGAGCCATTTGTAGCCTTAATAAAAAGTATATTCAAAAGCGAAAATTAAAGTATTATAGACTTTTGATAAATTCTACATCAAGAACATGATATCTCCTTGATAATAGAAAACATGAACGATTTCAATCAATATTTTATGCCTATCAAAATAACTTTTACAAAATATTTTCATAGATGCTAGTGGTTCTCCATAATTGTTAAGTCCAACTTCGAGATAAGTTCAACTCCCCCCCCCCCCCAGTGTGATAATTCGATTGGAGTTGAAACAAACATTGTAACAGATTTATTTTCATGACATTGGAGAAAAGGCTAACTGCCCTGGAAATATGCCCTTCCCAGAACTCCACTTTTCTCTGCAGCCATCGCAGCAATAATGACTTTATATCAAATGTCTTACCTAACCATAACACCGCTGTAATTGATCTGATGTACTTGCATTTGCGGTGGTAACTCTGCTTCGGGGCTATTATGATAACCATGACAACAGTTCTTCGGTTACCTGACAGAAAGTCCAGAAACCATTAAACTTCTTGCATCTTATGCAAGGTCATTTGATAATAGGTACTCCTGGATTGTTTATTTCTTATGTTTTGATATCAAAATATTGTCATTTTACATCTCCATCGGACGGAGGTATCAATTCTGGACGGGGAGAGGTGAATATTATTATTTGCCTGAAGCAAGACACGTTTTCCCTATTACTTGCCTTATCCTACATCAGTGTTTATGTAAGGAGGAGCGGTGGGGGGGGGGGGGAGCACTATCAAGATTTACATCATTGCGCCATCAAGCCATACGTGTATATTAATATCATCCTCTTATCTTGAGATAGTAATAGTAGTAGTTGAAGTAGTAGTAGTGTTAGTAGTAGTAGCAGTAGTAGTAGTAGTAGTAGTAGTAGTAGTAATAATAATAATAGTAGTAGTAGTAGTAGTAGTAGTAGTAGTAGTTGTTATAATTGTGATAATAGTAATAATGCTGATAATGATAATAACAATATTAATAATAATGATAACAATAATAATAATAATATTAATATCGAAAACAATAATATGAACAACGACAACCTCAATACTTATATTAATATTGATAATAACAAAAATGATAATAGTAATAATAATAATAGCTCGTTCACTGCCTTCTGCAATTTAAAATGTGAACCGAGTCAAATTCATCTTTTATTAACTTCAGAACTTTAAAATAAGGGCTGATTTTACTAGAAGAGATGCATACCAGACTCCCCAACCTCCGTCATCAAATTAGACTCTTTAGGTTTCAGTATAATTCAATGAATTATAGTATTATTTGCGTGAGTTGTAATACGTGTAGTTTTCGTCTTTCTGACGTATATATATTTTTGTTCAAGCACAAAATAAATTTTCAGAATATGAAAATAAAACAACGCATGTCTAAGAATTCTTCTGATAAAATAATTGCCACGACCACGATAATATTAATTTTCTATTAGATTATTGTCTTGCCAATAGACGTTGCTACGGCAGGGATCGGAACCCTGTACATTGTGGTTCACAGTTCCGAGACTTATCCATTATACCACAAACCTCCACAATGAGGTGTCGTGGAGAACATAGAGCAATTATATATCGCATCATTAAATTTAGAATAATTAACATTAAACATGCTAAATAAAGATGCATGATTTTATCATTATGAAAAAGTCTGTAATTTATCTTCGTTTTGTACACTAAGAGAAACAAAATGTGTACACAACAGCCAATAATGAAAGCGATCAATTGTAATTATATTGGGAATCAATAAAAAAAATTGAATAAATGTTTTTCAGCCATAATACCACACAATGTTGCAAAACAAAGGTTAAAAACAAACAAACACAATATAAAAAAGCCAACACATATAACAAATAAACAACAACAATAATAACAACCGCAATAAAATTCCCACATTTTGCCATCACTGTAATGCCGTCTATGCATTGTACTATATAGTAGCTCTCGATTATGCTTCTCTTAAATCACATCCATGAATTTATTATAAGCAGATGTGAGAATACACCATTTCCTGCATTGAAAACACAGGAGGCATTGTACCTTTACGAATCACGTAATATCAAAGACTGTGCTCAGAGAAGCGAGTTTCATTAGATCCCTAATGTATCATTATACTAGATCTCAATCACGCACGGTACACAGCCCTAGAGAGGCATTGTGTGGTTCAATTACAAGAGAACCTGTCTTCCCATCTCAATTACACATCAAAACAATATTACATTACGTTTTAAAGATAACGATCTAGTAAAAGTAATAAAATGTCAGACGAGACATATTTTTGAGGGGGGGGGGTTACATATAACTATTGTTAATGAAAGAACAGCGGGAACATATATTTTGTTGCCAAAGCTACCAGTGAAAAGGGGACATTTTGAAACATATGTTTGTATTTTCTAGTTTTGTATCGTGACAGAAACACCCAGCGAATGATTTTTTATAAAGGTTATCCCTATTTTTGTGTGTGACAAATAATTCTTTTAAATGGAATTGAATCGAAATCAAAAATTACTATCGACAACATTAAGGTAGGACCGGGTTTCGATTCCCTTTCGCGGCTCGAACGTCTTTTGCCAAGACATTAAGCTACATTTGCCACACTCGACCCATGTATAGAAAGTTGTTACCCAAATGCCCTTAGCGCTATGGCTACCCGAGCTTAAAGCCCAAGTCCACTCCAAAAATAACTTACTTTCAATAGAACCAGAAAAATCAGACTTACCAATCAAAAAAAGTTTGAGCAAAATCGGATGACTAATAAGAAAGTTATGAATTTTTAATGACATGAATTTTTTTTTAAATCACTACACAAATTGGCAAATCACTCATGAGTCTGTGACGTATGGTCCTCACTATCCACTAATTATTTTCTTTATATTGATAATATAAATTTCTTATTTTCACCCTAAGAATCTTATTTCTTCACACCAGCATCCAAGTTAGATTGTTAGTAATATGTTTTTGTGTGGATGCACAAATAAAAAGTATTTTTTGTCCAGTTAAATCATGAAAAATTAAATTTTGATAAATTATTTATATAAAAATCAATAATTATGAAATACAATATTCGGAAAATAGTATCAATTCTTCAAAATTCATAAAAGTTTTTGGGAAATGTCATGCACGCAATATGATACAAATCATATAACCTGGGCAAAGGCATGGGGAAATCAAGTTTTGGGGGATAAAAAGGGAAATTAATGGGATTAAACTATATAAAGCAATTGATAAGTTGTGAGGACATGACGTCACAAACTGATAGCCATCTTTGCAATTTGTGTCGTGATTCTCATTGTTCCATAGTTTTACATACTTTTTCAAAAATTCATAACTTTCTTATTAGTTATCCGATTTTGCTCAAACTTTTTTTGATTGGTTTGTCTGATTTTTCTGCTTTTATTGAAAGTAAGTTATTTTTCGAGTGGACTTGTCCTTTAACCCGAGGTAAAATATTCAAACTTGGAAAAGATGTTATACCCTAATTGTGATATGCGCTAAACAAGAAAGTAATGATAATCATTTTAACGAATTGTCGTAATATGTGAAAGAAGCAACAACCACAGAAAGACATATACATGATGACTTTGAAAATACAATACCTCGTAGAAGGTGAATGGCACTAGTAACTTGGAGAAAACGTTGTCGATAATTACAAATCAGAATGTCTTTAGCTCTGCACTGGGGTAGTATGGATATATCGATGTAGGGGAAACTTTTCTCAAACACTGGCAAGTTTACTTACAGTTAACAACTGAATCATTTATACCTTTGTAAATTTGATGATTTTTGTATTTTTCGTAATTCAATATTTAAAGTTGGAGTAGTTTAACTAGGTCCTTCGTTGAATACTTTTAGATGTAAGCTTCAAAGTGACAAATTATTTTGAAACGAATCCATTTTACACATAACAAACTACAAAACTTGGTAAGGGTATAAATAATTTAGTTGCTAAAGATATAGTTGAGTTCTGGTCATGCGATTGCATCGTGAAAGAAACAGTGTGGAATTGATCAGAAAAGGTTGATCACCTAGCATATATATATATATTGATGTGTACTGCAAGGTTCAGGAATTGTCAAAATTATAAGAAATTTGGCCCAGTCTAGGTAAAGTTATAAGCACTGTACACAGAAAAATGTACATGGGACTACACGAACATGTGGCATGTCCTGATTTTTACGCTGTTACATGCCATATTTAGAATATTAAGGCATTTGAAGAGCCATGCTTTTCAAGGAACATTTCTCAATCTGATGTTCTTCCACACTTGCATAATAAAAATGGAAACGCCCACAACTTATTTGTCACCTCTTCCCATAACTCCACATTCTCTTTAACTGTAGTTTCTGGACAATGTGTTTGATAAACTAATATGACGATAATTTCGTTAAACAATACACACATCGTGTTCAAACTTGCGCTCATGAGTCTGCAAGCATGCAAACTCTAATTTGACACTTACCACAATTCTTAAAGCATTGAGCAGAGCCTAGATATGACAGTCTCTGGCTGTGCCAGGAGCGGCTAAAGTAACAGAGCCTAGTGTAGTCTTATACCGCAGACACTGTTACACTCAACAATTATCCAGGGGCTTGTACCTGTAAACTACACGCTCACTGACATCACATGTACACCTTTCTCCATCTAGGTTGCTATAAGCCAGTTCATAGATACAATCTGCGCATGGGCAGATAAAGGTCATTTGTACCAAAAAGGTAAAACCCACAAAGATGATTACTGGATATGCGCTCATGAAAGTTATGTATTATCATTCATTTATGCACCAACGGTACATTCTATGATACGCAGGTGGAAGTATTCTTTTCAAGAGGGCAAACAAAAGGTATTCATGAAGCACATATAGGACTTTGGCAGTTATTATTCTAAGATGCTCAAAGTGGAACTTCTCCATGTGTAAAAAATCTGTGGATATTTGGGGTCATTTGTACCATGTGCTATCTGTAAACTCCCTTATTAGATTCGTGTTCGTAATTTGACTTTATGCTGATGATTCCAAGAACAATTCCATATGGATATACTACGTGACATCGCATCTCTCTCGTACACCACTTTGGCCAAATAAAATCAATTCCTAGTTTCTCGTTCCCTTCTCCTTCCTTTTATCAGCCCACCCCCCATATCATTGTTATTCGATATTTTTGTTTTGAAATGGAATGTATAAGAATACGAGGACATCTATACGATGCAATATACTGCAATTTCATCTTTTTTGAACCTCCGTAGGGCATACGCATACATGAAATTGAATTTACAAAACAATTCGAGTTACAATTGACCCAATGACATTTGAGTACAGAAAACATATCAACCATCACATAAATAAGAACCCCCTTCTCCCGAATTTCTACGAATCGTGACGAGAAAATAAAACGACTTTTACTCAGCCTTATAGGTTGACATAAGGAAATCCATTTCGAGAAAGTCATCATAATTAATATAAGTCGAGAAATAGGGCTAGGATTGTAGAGAGTCAGCCTTCAGTGTATTATCATGCCTCCTTTCAGCTTAGTTTTCAGCTTACAAAATGTGTTGTTGAGGCAATATAATCAGGTTAATCTCATTCACACTTCCAGATTTAAATAAAATGCCAGTGAAGGATATGATAAAAGGGATGAACTGTCACACCCATGAAACTGCAATAAGTCGTTACTTTAAAGGCTACGTAGTACTTTGATTTTCTTTATCCTCTGTCATTCCAATTATGTTTATCTGTTGGTTTACCATCCAATGTATTCGTCTCTACTCGTCCCTCTCCTTGTCTATCCATCTCTCTACTCCATTTTATTCTCATCAGTCTCTACATAGTTATCTCTTTTTATCACTTCCTTGTTCGCACCTACTATTTCTCGCTAGATGTCCTTCTTGTTTCTTACACCTTACCTGACTAACATGGCCATGTTCTCGCATTAAACATGCTCCTTTTAAAAGGCTCAGACGTCGGTGAAATCCTTAAAATGAGTAAAAGATGTTGTCGTTTACATGAAAAACTCCTTTAAAGGAGAATGAAACCCTTCGTTAAAAGCTACGTCATTATGTCGAGGACATTTAAACTCACATTTTCATACCACAATCAGGTTCTTAGGATAAGTATGTTTATTAAACTTTCCAAAATGAGAAGTCGGTTATTGTCTGTCATATGTTCAGAAGGGAGCTGCCATTATGACGTATTTGCACTGTACTTCGCCGACCGCCGCACCGCGCCGCGCCGGTACCACGGCCTGAAATGACCAATTTGACGAAGTTGACTCCGGGAGGAAATGCGTGCAATTCGCAAGGCTTACACACAGGAGACCAAGCCTTGAGCACCGCCGTGCACCGGTTCGAATGCATATAGCTGCTGACAATCAATAATAATTAATAGTGGTACACCACGAGTACGAAACTTTGATTTCATTTTTTGTATTTGATGATAGAAATAGATCTGCGATAGCACGAGATCTACAAACACACCGAACACTCACAAAGATCGGTAATAACGGTTTCAAAATGTAAAATTTCCCAAACAACACATATGCGTGCGTTCGTGCTCTGATCAAGCTCCCACGCGTGAGCCCGAATCTCTGCCGACCGATTTAAACATTAATGACTCGACCTCACATTAAAAAGGGATATTTATCTTATTACTGTCTTAATATGACAAATATAATTTATTCAAAATTCAAATTAATATTTTTATTTACAAAATAAAATATTATATTTTTGAGGAATTAATAAAGCATGCAATTATGTTAAGGTGCATGATTGATAAAGTTGGCCAATCATACACCCATAGCGCATTTACGTCACGATTTCCAGTGAAGACCACAAATGGCGGCAGCCAAATACCGGTAGGATCGTGATGAAATGACCTTCTTTAATTTGATTTATCAAAAAAATATGAACAAGATCTGAGTTTTTCTTAGTGATTACAAATGACTGATATTATAATCATTTTTCAAATGCACAATTATGATTTGTGACTTTCATTCTCCTTTAAAGAGATCCGGTAACTTTGTCTCAGATTCTGAAACAAAATCCTGGATTTAGCTCATGCTGCAATGATTATTATAAACCTTTAGGTCAGTCAGGAACCCCATGACTATTACAAGCCGATCGCCTGTCTGATTATCAAGATATTTATGATTAGAAATCGAAACTAAATTTTTGAGATAACGAGTATGGTAAAACCGATCACTCAAAGATTTTTACTTTCTTCAGTTGAGGCACTTCTCGACAATTTTGAAGCGCGATTCTTTTAGGGCTTCAATATTACACCATATCACAGACACTGATAACACGTTGTGTCGTGCGTCCCATATTGAACACTTGTTAAACGATGCCTTTTAAATGGCCTCTAAGACTGGAGATGGATATCAATGTTATTACAACCAAGTCTACCATGTGCATGATGTGTATACAGTTACATAAATATTGATAGAGAAATGTGGGCAGCTCAAACAGCCTTTTAAAACAGAAATACATCCAAAAGTACACATACTACACATGCTAAAGAGAATAGGAAAGGAAAGTTTTTAAAAAGATTTACAAGAAAAATATGGAAAAAGGAATCTGTTGGGGAAATCTGCAACATGCAGAAATATTCTCTTTTTTTTTTAAAATTACCTATTTCTGAATTTTCCGAGGATTAAAAAAAAAAAAAATCGGGAGAAATAGTGAACAATTTAATGAATGAAATAAAGTTATGGATTCTGGTTGAACTTGGTGGACTAGAAGAATCTCCTCTGCTAAACGTCGATTCAAAGGTGGCCTAGCTTATCACAAATCCCAATTTATTTCATTTCATTTCAATAAAAGAGATGCAACATTGGACTGATTTAACAAGGTTCGCGGTTCGAGTCCCATCGTGGCATTAAATCTACATTTTCCACTCTTCACCCAGGTATTAAATGGGTACCGGTTTCCTTGAATTTTGGAAGCACCGAAAAGGGTAGCATGGCCAGAGCATGGCAGAGCCGGTGTAATCTTTGAGCGCCTTGAGCACCTTCGGATATGTGCGCCACAAAGATAAGCAGTATATTATCATTGTTGATATTAATTAAACCGCCGGACCTGGATTCCGTGTACGTGGTTGTGTGCTATTTTTAATATTTATCCAGTACACCCAGCCCTTTGTGGCTATTTTCTTGTTTAAAGATAAAGTTGAGTTCAGGTTATGCGATTGCATTGTGAAAGAAACTTTGTGGAATCGATCGGAAAAGGATGATCATCTACCACATAAGTATTGGTGAGTACTGCAAGGTTCTGGAATCATCAAAATGATAAGAAATTTGGCCCAGTCTTGGTAAAGTTACAAACACTGTTCACATAAATATGTATATGGGACTTCACTTACATGTGGCATAAAAATACGTCCCGAGTTTCATACTATACATGCCATATTTAGAATATTAAGGCATTTGAAGAGCAATGCTTTTCAGGGAACATTTTTTATCCGATGTTCTTCCACACTTGAATAATACAATGTTAACACCAACAAATTATTTTTCACCTCTTCTTTGAACTCAACCTTCTCTTTACAGGTCGAGTTGATACATTGCAGGCTTTTGTAGGTGTACATACATCGTTTTATTTTAATGACTGGTTTTCCTTTAAAAACATCACAAACTATTGTAAATGAGAGCAATTGTTGAGACATTCTTGCCCACTTATGAGCACAACAGGCATGTTCATATATGGTGCGGTTACAGCCGCATTGTTTTTAAAGTACAAATTCATGGCAACTACTGACCTCTGTGTTATAAGATGCAGAAATCTGACGCGTATTACACATTACGCCATCATAAAAAAAGAGCCTTAAAGATGTACAAGAATGAAGACTGTGATAAGATACTATGACATTTACTTCTCAAAACCTATATCGGTCCCAAGCCTAGGCTAATTAATCAAACCAATCTAATGAAAAGTCAGTTGATACTAATCATGGGATCGATCACGTGTAATTATCATATAGTCTTTAATTGTATTTTGTTTGCATGAAGTCATTGAACGTACAATTAGGGATGAAACTTTTGTCCAACTATGGTAAAGATGCCCATAGCTCAAGACACGTATTTATAATTTCAGAAGCCAAATTGTGAGATATAAATGATTCTAAACATTGTTTCTTCTCACTATCAAGAAGGAAATCATCAGATGGTAGGTGAACAAGAATTACATAAGGTCTTTTTAAAAACAAATGTTTCCTTCGATCATTCTGTTTTTTTTAATTATCCAAACGCTTGGAAAACATCAGCAATCTCGAGCTCCAAGTAGTTCCCTCCCACGTGCAATCTCTACGGGAGGGGACCAATTTGAACTCCATGGCATAACTGACTAATAAGAGGCGACCTCCATCGTCGTCACTCTCTGGAAATAGATATGCTCTGGCTGGACCCACCCTACTCCACAGGTTTGCTCGTGTGAACACGTCGGCCTTATAAAAAAACACCCCTCACGCTGTACTTTGTAATGACGTCATTGATGAGAATCTAGTGACCGGTGCAGAGACGGTGATGAAACAAACCTTAGCAATTAGGATTTAACAGTTCCCTCTCGTATTCCCTAGATGCGACATCTAAGGACCATCCTCACGCCAGAAAATCATTGAAAACGATACATTAGGGTGGAATAAATTCCCTTAGCATTTCCCTATTAAGTTGAGCTTTGAAGCAGTAAAGTGCGGAGGTTTCTTTTTGTTATAACGTACTCTGAACGAATGGCAAATGCGCGCAACAAAGATCCTACGCGTCCCATTGGCCCTCTCTATTAGTCTATTATAAAATACGGAAATATGACCGCTTAGGACGTCATTATGAAGAAAAAAATGTGCGGTTTACCGCGTCATATCGGGACGAGCCTTTTGGTATAAGCTTTACTCTAGTATAACGAGCAATATATTGACGACATAAGGGGGGGGGGGGGTTCGTCGCGGTGGTTTACCCCGTCATATCTGATCAAGCATTTACTGGTGTACTGGGGGGGGGGGGGGCATTTCGCAAAACTTATCATCAGTGACATATGACAGTTTTTGTTATAAGCTACTGAAATCCTTGGTTGTGATTGGTTATCAGCAGATTTGTCACTGATTTCTGTCATTTGTCATTGAAAAAAGGTTTTGTGAAATGGGCCCCTGGTGTACAAAATGGAGCCTCATGTGATGACCACGTGCATCTTTTAGGATGCACTATTTCATAAATGAACCCCGAATGGGTTAATGGTGCATCATTCGTAGGGTAAAAACCTAAAGCTAATTTTCCGAAGGGTTGTTAAAGTACTACGATGCCAGTGTGACTCGAGCACGTCGTCAGGTGAGAAATCTGAGGGTAATGTACTTTCACGTATGGGTGGAAATTTGATTGAAAAGTGACAAAAGACTGATCTGACTGAGTTTAATCGATTGGCCATCTCGTCCATGATTGGACAATGTTCGTCGTTCCATTTTTTCAACGATGGTAATGAATTGAATATAAGATTTTTTTCCTAAAAGGCCATTAACTCTTGCGGCGCCGAAGCCCCCTTTCAAGAAGTACTTGGTAAAATCATAGCATTTCACGTCATCATCACTTTATTTCGAATGCGTATTAGTTTCGTAGCTTATCGTTCGAATACAGTGTATGCCTTGATACTCTGATAATTGTTTTCCGCGCATGGTTAGATGCGTGGTACATGGCGATCGTACAAGGCGGTAAAACAAATGACCGCTTTCGTTGTTATTTCGAATAAACCTTATCGCATATTCAGTTTTATTTAGAAAATGTCTGGTCACCCGGGGAGTTAAATCCATTATGTAGATCAATAAATTGAATTTCCAAGCTGCAATCGGTGAGATGAAAGCGAAATATGAACAGCATCGACCTCAATCGGATAACCTTGTTTTTGTTGTTGTGTTGACGTAGTAACGTTTTATTATTGTCGATAAGAGTGCTCTATAATGGTTTCGCAATAAAATACACTATACCCTTGCACCATTAGACATATAGACCCCCTCAAAATAGAATGATGCCCCCAAAAAAAACTAGGATTGAAAAAACTATTTATATGACCGACGAATATTACGCGTTGCCCATGCAAAGGTTAAGCTTTTTAGAATGGGGGGGGGGGGGGGGGTGTTATCAAGCTACTGTTTCAATGTTACTTCATCTAGAAAGGTTAGTGCCTCGGGCTAAATATCCACTCCGAACTTCGAATGAAAAGCCTTCGCAATTACCTATTGGTACGAAGTGGTGTGTATGTAAGGATTTCGTGTTTTATTTCGCTTCGTATTCATCGATTGCATATTGAATAAAGTGAAGCTCAATTCAGCTGGATAGTGAGCCCGATTCTGGGAGGACCGCTCACATTGTGAAGAAATAACTTGATATAGTTTCAATTCATAATTTAATTTTTTTGGTAAAATGCAAACCGATTAGGCTTTTTTTTGTCTCTGTATTTCTTAAATAACTATTCCCTTTTTAAGGACAGTTTCTTTTAGCCTTTTAAATTTGTGAAAAAATTATAATATTTTATTCTTTCAAAAGCAATTGAAGTGCAATAATAATGTAACAAGCGTCCTTTAAAATATTTCAAAAGTACTTTACAAAGACTTTGAATTCACTCTGGTGCTCCACAATTATTACGCTCTACCATTTAAAGTGACTCGGTAACATTGTTGAAGGTTGATGAAAAAACTGCGTCATTTTTGTATGAGATGCTTCTTACTATATTCCTTCTACTGTGCTAACCCTCTAACATGCAAAAAATCCTGAAAAACTCAAACCACAAAGATATTTATGGTTTTCTTTGAAGGCATCACTGTGCAACACCTTCCAGCAGTATATTCTTCCAACCACTTTTGAATTTTCCTAATCGTATTTCCATGAAAAAAAGACATAAGACACGCTTTTTAAAATCTGTCAATACTTAAGTGTCTGAAATGGTTTATAGAGGAATTAATAGCATTGTGACGATTTACATTCACCTAAAATGTAATTATATTGTTCAACATAGTTGGGAGAATTCGGGAATCGATCAGTTTTTTTCTCGTTAATAATGGTCTGTTTTCACTCAAACTTCCAGATTATCTTCAATTGTACATCTACTGTAGCATTGAAGTCAGTACCTTAGCTCTATTTTCTCTCATTTGAACATTGTTACCAAGTCCCTTTAAGGATAAACTCCTGCCAGGTACCCATTCACATCACCTGGGTCGAGTTTGGCGAATGTAGATTAATGTCTTCCCAAAGGCAAATAGTACCTCGACGGGACTCAATCCACGAACCATGTGATCCACAGTCCGATGACGTATCCAATTGACCACGACATATCCACTCCAACAAAATTGTATATGAATGTTTATATTAATATATTATTTGAAGCTTGAATGCATGAAAAGAATGATCAACACAGAGGATGACACTCGTCGAACCTACTTTTAACAGTATATAATTCCTGTTGAAAAAAAACAAAAAAAAATCGATTTGGGAAATTTTCTTTGTATAATTTATAAACTTAAAGCCATACAAGAAGCAGGCGTGTAACTTTCTTACATTGGTGTGCGACTGTCCTGATGGGGGTAAGTCACGTGACTGAGTGTTGGTATACAAGGTATCATTCTTGTTTGCTTGATATCTTTGCCCTTCGTGACATTTTCCGAGTTTAAAGCCACCGGAGGATACACCTGGTTGATATTACCGCACAATCGATATGTTCAGCTCGCTCCCAATGCTCTAGACACGTGCCCAGAACTGCTAAACATGCGGCACAGCATTGCTTGCTAACGTTGCCGAGTTGATACATAGAAAATCCCAACTCAGACAAGGGTTGATCAGTCAATATTATACAAAAAAGGCATCGGAGCTGATGTGAGTAGTTTAGATCTAGGTATGCAAACATTTGAATACTGACAGTCTCAGGAGGTTTGTATGGCCATGTGGTCTTTAATACCAGACTCATCAAGTGAAGACTATTATAATTGTGAAATAAAGTCAACGGTTTTTGGGGAGAGGGCGAGAAGATAATGTTCTGAAAATAGAAATCGCTTAAAATGGAAAAATGCGATATGTAGATGGTATACAGGCAGCGAAACTCTCTTTCTTCTACGGTAACGATTGTGACGTTTGGGATTATTGGAGATTCATGAGACTTGGAAACTTTGTGGCTTGTTTACATGAATCTGTCAATTTGTATCTATAGCACGAACTATCAATGCCAATCTCTTCATAACTTTGATATGTCATTCTTAAAGGGAATACAAAGGATTATAACAGAAAACGAGGCGCCCCCTCTCCCTTTAAATCCGCTATTGGTAGATATCTGGCTCGGGGATAATAACATAGATTATAGATATAGATAAAGATAATTACAATATAAAGCGCTTAGAACCGTAGTATTAAGCGTGCATACATCTACACAGAACATACATATATAATGCTATTAATCACATGATATGCATAATATAGACATATAGCATGTCTAGTGCCTAGGCTAGGATAACAAATGCAGCGTGTAATACTAGGTGATATTTCAGTATGGTTATAGTCTTGATAGTGATAAGTTTAGTGTGTGCACAGCTGGGCTATGTTATTCCCAAACTATTATATTATACTCGGGTCACTAAAACTAACCGGGACTGAACCTTGTACCCACATTGTTTTTGGTAAGAGACTCCTCATGTACTAGGAGATATATAGTTATCTGTATGACTATTGTGAAAATGTTAAATAAGCATGTTGATTATTTCTACATAAGATGAGAGATAGTTAATAATTTAGGCCTGTAATTTAGTACATATTGTTGTCGATTCTATATTCCCGCAAGGTTATCTCGAAACTGTACATTGCCCCGAGAATAAGTCGAGGACCAAGTATAGTCTCTGGATCACCGAGGAGCTATATTTTTAACGATGACCTGAAACTAAGCAGTCAGTATTTGTTATATATACCGCATCACAACTGTAAATTTACTATTAGAAAGAAGAAAAAAAATAGCCTGTTGAAATGTGTTTATTTGTAGGGAAATTTACCTATCCACTAGCATTGCGCTTATCCATTGTTAACTTTACGGCCAACTATTGCCTCTCTGCATTGTACGCGCGAGTTGAACTATGCCCGGTCAATATTTTTTCGCTAAGCCGCCCAGCAGCCAGTAACGAACTTCATGCCTGCATTATGACCAATCAGAGGCCTATAATCTCCTTACCATGCGGTACATAATAATGGATGATTTACACCAAGAGACCTTTCTTGATGAATAATTTAATTCAATTACACTCTGAGGTCATTTGCATAATGACTATACAGGGTGGCTCTATTCAGCCTATTCCCAACGCAATTGAAACACAATCAGCTAAATAATCAGCAAGAAAGTCTAGACGTCCTTCCCCATAATAACATCTGTACAGCCTAATGAAATCAACCTACTATGCTTATATCAAGCTGTATTTTTTGCTTTTTTTTGCTCACTGGTAGTAGTCATGGATGTTAAATGGAAGGGCGAAGTCATCTGTCGAAAGTTAGGGAGGGGGGGGTCTACCAGCTCTCTAAAATTAAAAGATTATTGTCTACGTATTGCAGTGTATGCTTGAGATCAATAATTGCTACGCCCCCCCCCCCCAACCTGAAAAATAGGCGACATACCGAAGATATCTACCCAATTAACGTTGAAGCCTTTTCAAACGTGAAGACAGACTAAAATTTGACTGGTTGACTCTAACAAAATCATTAAAAGTTTTCTTTACTAAACTGTCAAGGAGCGGCATTAGCACTGAGCGCCCACCATCTAATACATTTAAAGACAGACGGGATTGAATATTGTTATTACATGCCCATCATTGTTTTTATAATTTGAACCCTTGTTCGGCACCATATGGAACATTCCCACCACAGTAATAAACACTAGAAAGAGTCTAACTGTGCTAATATTTGTATAAAGCTTTGGGGAATGATTACACATTATCAATCAATGTATTTTATCTGTAATGCTTAATATCAGACCATGTCTCAACGAATAATTTTTGTTGTTTTGTTGTCATTTAATTTTTTTAAAGAGCACGATGAAAGAAGTTTCGTTGTTATTGTGTGAGCCGGAGACCCTCTGCCAAACACAAAATGTCATATCAGTAAAATTAAAATGTTTTATCTGACACACATCAGACAACAAATCATTTAGATTTATTAACAGGGAAAATTAAGCTTAATTTCTTCAATGTAACCGTCCCCCTGAGCGTCCAGAAACCAAAATTAAACGAGAGTTGTTTACATTCTCTGCCCAATTTTATCTGCTGCAATCTTGCAAAACGTGGATTTACTGATTCTTACAAAGTTCCAACTTAAAGGTACTATGTCCCATTTGCAGGCCAAAAAAATGAAAAGGTTAAATTCCAACGGCATTTGAAAGATGATAAGAGCTTCCCTTAAAAAAAAAAAAGGGGGGGGGGGGGCTTGAAAATGTCTTTAAGTGGGAAAATAACGAATATTAGTTGTCGAATCGACTTAAGAGCTATAGAGCCAGTAAGTAAAAGTCTGATTTTCAGACCATTGTACCGAATGGTCATATGTTTTATGCTGCGCAAAGATTCATCCAGTTTAATTTTGGCCATTACAAGAAGTGGGTTATTGATGTAGACAAACGCTCATGTACCCTTTACAGCCCATTTTATGTATGTTATTACCAAAGAAGAAACAAAGCCAGTCAGTCACCCAATAGTGTCTGACAGTGAAGTCTAGCAAGTAAACTGGTTTCCTTGCATAATTTGAATATTAGGACACTGCTAACGTTTAGATTTCACAGATACGACCTACATAACATATTCACAATTCCTGCAAAGTTCTACATAATTTGATGTTGGCTGCAAAAGAAACATAGTATCTTCAAAGCATTTACCAAGCAAAATTACCCAATAGGAATAAATTCCTTTTTATACCTGAGAGGTAGGGTAACTCAGTTAATGCCCGGCTAATAACCATGATCGTTTAACCCTGAGAAACATTTGTATAATAGGCGCTATATAAATGAAACTATTATTATTACAGTTTTGTTAAGATCGTTGATAATATAAATTAAATCCTCAATGATGTTTAAGTTACTTTTGTTGGATCGATAGAAGGCAACCTCACACTGTCTCAAGTGACTTTATCACATGTTTACATAATCAAGGGGATTGAATTGGACTAGTCATGCTAGTTGACAGGACAAATATTTACCTACCTTGGTATATTTCTGGAATGATGAAGCGTTATGAAAATAGTAACGTATGTCAGTCTACGTGGTCTGTTTGTACAATCTATCAACGGGTATACTACTTTAAACTACATAAAACCAAGTACCCTTTTAATTACAGTTTTATTGGTATATTCCATATGGTGGGATTTATTATCCGTATGGAATACCACTCCATACATGTTTGTGTGCTCATTTTTTTATTATTGCTGTGAATAATGATAATAAAATAACATTTATGATAATGAGAATAATAGTAATGATAATTATAATTAAGACAAAACGATGATAACAGTAATAGTAATGATAGCAAACTAATATGAATTATATTAATAATTATAATAATGATAATGATACGAGTAATAATAACCATAACAATGATAAAAAATAATAATAACATTAATAATATAAATGAAAATAACAAAATTTATATTAATCGACGCGCATCACTAATAATTATGTCCCTACAAAATTGCATAAGACTAGGAAATGAATTGTATACACTTTACCTTGTGTTAATTTTTGTTTGAGTCGAATCGAATTGGAAATGAATTTAAGCTGCTCCTAATACAACACGCAGGTGTTTTTGACATTAACCTTGTAATATATGTTTTATCTG
Organism: Strongylocentrotus droebachiensis; assembly: GCA_035222895.1. Taxonomy (NCBI): domain Eukaryota; kingdom Metazoa; phylum Echinodermata; class Echinoidea; order Camarodonta; family Strongylocentrotidae; genus Strongylocentrotus; species Strongylocentrotus droebachiensis. The sequence continues at coordinate 123,280 of JAVYIG010004787.1, read as the reverse complement.
CTCGCTTAATCATTGAAATTATGCAGGTGTTCGTGTGGAATGCTGGTTGTTAAAGACCAGCTGTTCATTTGTATAACAGCAATGAACCATTAGAATACACATAATGCATGAAAAGTGAAAAGGATACAATGATAAAAATGTTGATACAAATTATAATAACATTAACAATTATAATAATTTTAATAGTAATGATAATAATAATAATGATAAAAACACTAAAGATGATAATAATAATAGTAAGAAAAACAAAAAATCCTGATAATAATAATGATAACGGTAATGGAAATATTCCCCGGGCCCATGTAAACATGTTACCCAAATATCAGTGACAATTACGAATTAAACAAAAACTATATAAAAATGTATATAAAAACTATTATACAATACGCCGTGAATCTGTGAAAATGCCTTTGTTTCGTTCTTGTTCATTTCAGATTATATAATACAACCTTAAGAGCCATTTTGAATATAATTTACACAGTATTTTAAGAGCTGGGAAAATGAATGATAAACCCCATCTCCATAGGGGGTAGACCTGTGCAGTAGTGACGCCATATACTAGGAGAATACAAAATAAATAAAGTTAATAATGGATGTAGCGACAGGAGAATTTAAAATAAATTAACCAAGAACAATGCCCTCGGCTTGCATTAATACCTCATTAAAATGACACACACAGAACTAGAAGTAATATCCTTTTTATTCAAGAAAATACAATTTCTTATGAGAACTTTTTGATTATATTTGTGAAATGAAACTCAAAAAATCGTTTGCTACTAAATTAACATTGCGTCGGCAATTTTTAATACCGCTCAGTGTACCATAATACCGTGTGTGCTATAGCTTCAGGCTTTTCCATTGTCAATTATTATGAGAAAGTAAATCACACGCTGCTCGCTCACTGTTGTCACTAATATCAAATTAACATGTTAAATGAATCACGTTGAGTCAACCCCTAATGAAAAGTTCTTCTTTTAAAGCCCCACCGTCCTACTTGTAGCTACTTGCTCCCTCTATATAGAAAACTTCCACAACCGGTGCCTGTTGGTCCCCCATGATCCTCTTTTTCTTATGTTAGTTGAGAGCTGAGTTAATGAGATAGCCACCTGTCAGTGACCTCGCTGTGTGGTCTAATCCCTTCTGGCCCAGTAGTATTGACGGTCTTTAAAAGTGGCTCCATTTGGTTTTATTTTGTCGGGCGTTTACGCACTTCAGGCAATAGACATAGAAAGACGCTTATAATAGACATTACAAAATTAATTTACAAGTCCCACTCTCCTCCCAGGTAATAAATGGGCACCGGTTTAGGATGCAATAGTTAACCCAATGCCTACTGGAACCTAGTGGTCCCTGTATTAAGCCTATGGTAATGAATACATTCAGTAGTCAACGGTTTAATGTGCTTGGATTGGCATGTGTGCGCTTGTAAAATGGCGCCTTCCTGGTACACTCACCAAGGAGCGGAGCGTGTTACGGGCCACCACGAGCCAGTTGGGAGGCAGTTTGAGCCACTACACGCCACTAGGCACCGTATTGGCGACACTAGGCGCCACAGTAAATTGCATTGGCACCAACTGGCGCTGGCCCAGTGGACTCCTAGCATAAAATACAGTGCGGATTAGCAATTGAATCTAATGACAGGTGTAATGATGATTACAGTGTAAAACGCTTAGAAACGTAGTTTTACGCAACATACAAAGTGTGATTAATATTATCGCAAAATTTAGACGTAAATGAATTTAAAGGTAGGCGTTACTACTGCAGCTAGAAGGGATTAGACCACACAGCGAGCCATCGAGGTCACTGTGACAGATGGCTATCTCATTAACTCAGCTCTCATTTAACATAAGAAAAAGAGGATCATGGGGGACCAACAGGCACCGATTTGGGAAGTTTTCTATATAGAGGGAGCAAGTAGCTACAAGTAGGACAGTGTGCCTTTAATACAAATTAGGTTTTGACATGTGATAAGATAATGTACACCAAATTTAATCATTTTGATTGTTTATTTTCTTTTTCATTACTTAAACGATCGCTTTCCGTATTACACAAAGAATGAGTCTGGCTCAAAACGCTTTATTCTGGACGTTATCCGGAAAAGTAGTCCGAGGCTAGTGCCCTCGCACTCGAACACACTCCATGGCGCCTACGCATTCTGAACAAAGAAATCATTGATGGATTATCGAGATTTAAAAGATGATTACTCAATGGCACTTAGGGATGTAAATGCCCATCAAAGTAGATCATTTTAATACCCTTTAAGCGGTGGAATATTGATGGCCAGTAATTAGGAGGTGTTTTCCTCAGTGACGCAAAAAGCACGTATGCTTGGTTTCTTTTTCTTCCTTGTATTTCTTCTTCATGATGTACATGCCTTGTTTACCATTGCATAATGTTCGATTTCTTCAATGAACCAAAGTCCCATTTATTAGTGATAATGTTCTGGGTTTATCTATCGCTCTGCTTTGTTTATCGACGGTGTCTCTAAGCGCTAATAACATACTTCCCCTGTCACCCGTTTCATACTTCTGAAGTCTTTTGAAGAGTACATCGAAATAAGCTCATATGCTTTCCTTTAGCTAGGCCCCATGTTTCCTAATTCTCGAAGCAAATGAATTACAATTTGAATGTACTTTGACATTTTGTTAATTTTAGAATAGCATCAATTTGATTTATTGAAGCAAGTCTTACGTCAAATATTATGTATGTGTTTTTTGGGCGAGTAACAAAGTTCTGCTCGGAATTCCTCTTTCTGCTTTATTATTAAAATAACTCCTTTTTGTTTCTCCCTTCCTCCCTCCCCCATCCCTCATTTTACCTCACTCTTTCTTTACCCCCTTATATCTCTCCCCTCTCTCATTCTTCTTTTCTTTCTATCTTTCTCTCTCTCTCTCTCTCTCGCTGTCTTTCCCATACACACTTTGCAGTCAAATTAAATTGACCTATATCAAATCAAACTGCCTCAAGAATTAAACCACTTCTCCTTCAATATTGGCGCTTAATCCCCCTCATATCTCACGACCAGCTATGAAAGCTTATCTAAGTCATCGATACACTTCATCCTGGCTTGTCATCATACAATGAATAGCGGCCATACTTCCTGAAATTAAAATTGGAAAAAAGGGACGCACACAATGATGATGCCTTCTTATTGCATTAAGATTTCAGTATTTTTTAAGAGCGCAGTGATTATGATGAGGCGACGACAGATTCTGTTCATGAACCGACCCGGATTGCTGCAATGACTGTTCCGTCATGCTGACCAAATACAATTTCATAAACGCCTATTTTTCATATTCATGTTATAGTCGTCTTTATCTTTGCTTGTTTCTTAATACATTCTTTCGGACATAATTTAGACTGTAACATTGTTTCACGGTTTGTTTTGTTGTTTGTGCTTAAATTACCAAGGATTTTGTATGCCCTCGATTCCGTGCTCTCTCTCTCTCTCTCCTTTCTCTCTCTTCTCCCTCTCTCTCTCTCTCCTTTCTCTCTCTTCTCCCTCTCTCTCTTCCTCCGTTTCTCTTCCCACTCTCTCTATCTCTTTGTCCTATTAAATTACCTCAAATCCATATTTGTGCAAACATTTATTTACTTTTCTTTTTTCTATTAAATCAATCTGTTCTTTCTTCGTCATGATTTGTACCTTTACGTTGTTTGCAATAATTTCGAGCTTTTGTGAACGATTTCTCCGTTGGCCACTTATTTTCTTTCTTTGCTTCGTTTATGTGCCTATTTGTGGTTGTTACTATCTGAAGGGTCTACAATTCACAAGCTCTGCTTATCAGAGAACCTCTCTCTTCCGCAGAATATACATCAATCAAGTTTCATTTTTTAATAATTATCCTTTTTACTTTTTCAAAGGTTTTGTTTTTGTTTCTAATTTTTGTATATTTTATTTCAAATGTAATGATGTTTTGTATAAATTTTGCAAATTTGTATGATATTTGTATTTAGTTGGAAATGAAAATGAATAAATAAAATGAAAGGTTAGCGTGGGCAATCGAAGGAATGGGGCGATTATTCTCAAAGGAATAACATTATTGGGGAACGATGGTAATCCGGCGGCAATTGAAAGAAGGGATCTTACGAATAAACCCAGGATATCTATTCATCATCATATAGAACACCGACTTTCTAATAATTGACATTGAGTAGTGTAATGAGTGTGACCAATATAAAGAGAAAGAACTCTGATTACTTTTAGTACCGTTTTATTTATAAATATGGCGCTTTCTCCTTCTTTTCTCTCTCTCTCTCCCTCTCTCTCTCTCTCACACACATACACACACACACATCACAAACGTATATGCACCAAAATGCACGCAAACAAATACGTGCACTCACAAATATCCTCACGCACCCACACACACCCTCTCTCTGTTATTTTATCATGTATCATTTTATACTCTTTATCCCACGCACTCACGAACACACACATACATACAATGTACACACACACACACACACACACACACACAAAAAGAAGAAGCATATACCAAATAAACGCACGCACACATATACGAGCACTCACAAAAACAGACACACACCCACACACACCCTCTCTAGCTCTCTGTTATTTTAACATGTATCGTTGTATTGACTGTAATATTAATTTTTCTTTGAAAACATCTCATCAAAAAAATCTAATCTTATTGATTTAACATGTTTATTACTCATTTAAAGTAATGAATCTATTGAGTTCGTCTTCATTATTGAACCTGAAGACATCTTACTCTTTTCTTATCAAAGCAAAGAAGTCTAGAACTGAGACAGTCGCCTCCAATCTGTGTTATCGACAGTGCTTGCATTGGAGAGTGGTTCTGCCCGAAGCAAGTGAGGTGAAGCTTTTTATATAACTTGCTTCAATTATTTGCTAAGAACGGGATTGCAAAATAGAAACGTGGTCAAGAAAGAGAAAGTTAAAGGGACTTCAGGAAATATGAATATTGCCAGGTTAAGAAAATTCCTTCTGGAATAATTAGGCCCAACTGATTGCACAAGTTCATTTGGTCTTTATCTGATAAGGGAAATTGAATCGTTTCATTCATATCTTACACATTGCTAAGAATGATTGCCTGACATTATTTGACAAGTGAGAGAATTAATTTCTATCATCAAGGATATGGAAGGTTAAAGGAGAGACCAGCTGTTGAATAATCGTAATTAGATTAAGTGGTTCAATGGCTTGTTTTTACACCAGTCCCCTGATTTCTACGGTGCACAAAAACGAGAAAATGTTACATGAATATCCAACCTTAAAAGACAACTTCTTTTACAAAAAGAAGAAAAGAAAATAGAGAAATTGACCAGTGAAAGCATTTTTGAATGAAAATTTTAACTAAAACAGTTATTTATTTATTTATTTATTCATTTTTTAAAAATCTATTACAATTGATAAAACAGTGGTGGGTAGTCCGATTCAGTTAAAGAAACTGCTTTCCAAAGGAGCCCTCCACATGATACAAACAAAAACATAAAACATAAAAAGAAAACATGATTTGAAAAATCAATATAATTCGATAGATAAAAACATTTAAACATTTGAATAAATTATACATGGAACGCACGTGGGATGCACTACATTTTTTTCAAATTTTTGAAAGTTTTAAATCACCATACTTATGGGACATTTAAATTGGTTGAATTGGGAATGTCACTGAGACTTAGTGCCGGCTTCATCACACTAAATGATTACAATTTCAATTTGTCGAAATGCACGACTCAGGCAAGACATTTATTTTTAGAAGACCTACAATAGTACGCTGTCGATGATATATTCTGAGTAGTGCTCCAAAGGAGAAGGCACTTAGAACAAAAAAAGAAATTCATCACATTTTTGTACACAGAAAAAAAAAAGTTGTCCGTGACTACGTCATAATCCACTGACTAAATTACCAATTTGAGATTCGGTTAGATTTAGCTTTCTCATATGTCAAACATTCATAACTCTTTACTCATTTTTTTTTTTTTTTTTTTTTTTTTTTTTTGGTAAAATGAATTTATTGATAAATATACGCTTTTGAACAAATCAAACAATCATACACAATCAATTAAAATAACATCGTAGCATCTTAACATAGTTCAAATAAAACATGTTTAGTTTTCTTGAATAACAGTGTTTAAAAAAATGCATAGCTTTTTTGTTTTACAGTTCCTTTCGATCTTTAATCGGTTGTGGATTAATCTTTTGAAAATACAAAGAATAGAGACTTCATGAAACATGAGTTTGCGATTTTCTGCTTGCATAAATGTTAAATAAACTGCGTATTTTGCATATGATAAGAAAATTTAAACTTTTAAATATTTTGTTTTTCAAGTTATAACCTTCAATTAAAACGAACTTGTCAAAAGAAAAATTAACATTGTAAAGTTTTCGAATTATGTCTCCAAATTTTAACCAAAACAATCTAGTGTGCTTGCATTTTACAAATAAATGGAGATTGTCGTGTAATTGATCATCATATAAACATAAGGGATTGTTACATAATTTCCATTTTAATAAATTATACCTATTTGGTAATAAGTTGTGTAATAAATTAAAATTGAATTCTGATATTTTGTTTCTTTCATAGCTTGTAAATTAAATGACTATATGACTTTCCAGTCGATTTGTTCTCTACTATTTAACATTTCTTCCCATTTCTTTTCGATTGGAGGTCTAACAATTGAATGAATAGACAACGTAGAGTAAAAAAAACTTCGACTTTCTTTTAGTGTTAACATTCATTAAAACATTTTTCATGACACCCTCATTTTCTTCTTGTGTCGCATCATATACATGTACCTGTCTTTACATATTCTGTTTCCAAACTTTGGGAATCGCATTTACTATGGTGTAATATTCTTGAAACAAAGCAGCATGTTTTTTCTCAAATCTTTCTTTAATTTCTCTCAAAGATATAAATCTAGAGTTTTTTACGACATCATTAATTTTCAAAAGGCCTACATCGAACCATTTTTTAATAAATAATACATTTTTGTTATGATCTCTTATATTTGAGTTAAACCATATGTTTTCACTTCTAACATTAGTACATTGTAAATCAATTGGCGTCTTACTTTCTACTATCTCTTTAAAGTCAAACTCTTTACTCATTGGTCTAACTTGTTCTGCTTTCATTCACATGAAAACATTACAAAGGCTGTATAGTCGTTTAGGTTACAATAATGACGTTCGTTTTCGATATACTTGATATAATCCTTTTACATTAAATGTAAGCCGTGTCAATGATGGGGAGCCCTATGTATTAGACGTGAAATCGATATAGAATTCATTATGTATTCCTCTGATGCATGATCTAAAATTTTGCTATATATTACAAAAAATACGTGTGCCAAATATCTCATTGAAAAATCGTGCAAGAGTACCTTCATTTTCACAACAAGGTTATTATTTTAAAACCTTCTCAACCTCACCCAGCATCAGACTAAAAAACTGCCTGTCAATTTACACCAATCATCTTTGAAAGGTATAACCTTTAGATATGGTTTGCTCTTCCGTTTACATGTCTACATTGACAATCTCCCCATTTCAATCTATCTAAACATATCTCTTTATGTCTGTCTCTTTCTGCCCTTATCACTCTCATTTTTCTTTTTGTTCCCATTATTTATTTACTTTATATGCTTACTTTTTCAATTAAAGTCTTTTTTTCTCTACGTCCTACCAACCTTATAATTGATTTCTCCCTTTTCGTTCATAACGATTATCTTTTCCCTTTCTCTAATAAAAAAAACAACATAAATACTATTCAATATATTCATATACTCCCCTGTGTAAAGGAGTAATCTTGCTCCAAATCTAGTATCTTATGAATACTTGAATAGAGATGGGAATTAGAAAGTTCTGGTTTCATGATTCATGGCTGTACGTGATTAGAACTGTTCCTTTATTTCAGTGTTTCTTAACCGTGTTTTCTTCATCCAAGGACTGTAAAATATTTCTGCATATCTCATTCTTAACGATAGCTCTTTTGCCATTGCACCTGCCCCTCACATACAAATGTACAATGTATATAAAATTTGAATAGTTTGTTTCATTTACCGACCATTTGTACCCCCACATGACCCCCATATGGGCTGATGTGGATGATAACTTTATTAGTTGTCATTTTTCAAAAGCTCTTGAATGATTTGTCATATGATATAACTTTCACATGACAAGTTTTTGAAATAGACAAAGCCGCATCATTATTTTCCCGAAGTTTTTCGAAGTTTTCCGGAGATGTACCGACTGATCGTTGAAATTGCGGTCTAAGGGGTAAAGCTCACAAGAAAGCCCTTCTCGATATCACTCGAGTAGATTCTTTCCTCTCACCTTCAATTTGAAGAGGGTAAATAGAGAATTCTAAGCCAGTATTTGCACATCTGTAGTTTAAAGTGGATAAGCAATGAACAGGGCTGGATTGGGGACGTTTTTCCACTTTGCTTTACAATCCTGCATGAACTCCTGCTTCCGGAATGTTCAATATTGATTGAATAACTTATCCGTTTTAAACTACATGAAAAAAACATGTTAAGACATAGTGAATCGGTATCAGTGCCTATCGGGCAGGAATATATGAATAGATCTGATTATCTTCTTTCTTTTATTATAAAATAATTTGCCAAAGACACATCGAATTCAGTTACAAAAAATATTTTTTTTCTATTACCACGCCTCACTTTCTAGAACTGAATATATATATACCATTTTTCTTTTATCATGTTTAATTATTAAAACAAAAATTGCTAAAATACACTTATAATGAAATAAAGGCTATTCCAAAGTATATATTGTACGTAAAATGTAGGTAGGAATGCCATTAAACGTGCTGCAAAATCATGAAATAAACCGACAATTCCTCTTTCTTTCATCAAGAACAAATATTTACTCAATTAATGAAGTCCATTGCCCACGTACTTTGTCATGTTTTACATATGTACATGATGCAGATAGATATTGGTTTGTCCGTGCCATTGCCATAAGATGTGGATTACATGTAGAGTGGTTGGTTTAATCTAGTAGTGAGGCGCCATTTTCCTCTCTCTTCTTTCGTAATGGTAATTTGAGTGTAGTATTGAAGCCCAGGGGTGAGGATCGGGTTGACAGCTAAGCACAAGCGAGACTATAAGGCCTGGATCAAGTGACGGGTTGATTCTTGCAAACATGAGGATTACACGTGACTACTGACAATGATCTGTACCCTCTACTCACGAGTGAGTGAGAGAGAGAGATAGAGAGAGAGAGAGAGAGAGGAATCTAGTATATATATTCAATGAGTTAAAAACAAAACCAGTTTAATTTAAAGTAGTATCATCCTCTTATCACCAGGGGCCTTCACAGTGTTGTATGATGTCGTCACAACCTTGCCGACAACTTCGCGAAACTATTTCTTGTTATAGGGGGACGGGGGATCTTAAATGTTTTAATTTGTCGAAAGGATCTAACAAAAGAATCCAACAAGAAACAGAAGATATTGTAGAATTTCGACCCAGAAAAAACAAATCTGAATTTTGGGGCAGATATTTTGATCAGGATATCAGCATCCCTTTGCTACCTCCTGGTAAGTTGATGTCAATACACAGACGTTACTTTAGAATCGATTCATGCCATTATCCCTTGCGCCACAAGCTAAACAAACGCCCGCACTACTTGGAAAGCTCTTTCGAAATGCCACGTGTAATTGATTCCCCAAGATTCGATCAAAGATAAAAACACATCTTCTCTTTTTTTTCCCTTCGCCGTGATTAAAAAATTTCTTCGTGACTTTGTTTATACAACTTGTATTCTTTCCTCTAACCTTTATGCTACGGTCACAAAGGTTCGTACGAACGATAATTTCGTACGAATCTCCCTGTTTTCCCCTTGTCTTCCCGAATTTACATTGTTTGAAAATCATTCGTACGGCGTTCGTAGCAGTTCGAAATGGCATTTGTGACCATTTTCTGTTTCAGTCTTAAGTATAATCATGAAGTATGTACTAAAATCATTTCATTTTGAATTCTTGCAAACTTTTTTTCCGTCCAAATTTGTTTGCAGTATTTGTAATAAACTCCTTAGCTTCTACGCGTTAGAAAGGTAATGAAACAACAACTATGTAATTTGTTAAATGTTAATATTATACGGAAAATGTCTGTAATTCACCTTCAACTATCACCAAAGGGATTGAAGTTCGCTGCACCCAGGGGGTATCTGGCATGGTGTAGTTTACTGGTTTAATGGGAATATAAATTTGGTTTCAGCGAAATAAGACTAGACATAAGTGTGCCGCTGTAAACATGGTTATTTACGGTACGTACGCGAACGGTTTTAAAGAACCATAATGAATAATCAAGTATTATACATTGTGAGGTAATGAAAGTTGGGCCTATATAAAGAGGGGAAAGGGGAAGAATGGGTAGAGAGAGATACAGAGAGAGAGAGAAGGGAGAGAGAGAGAGAGAGCGAAGGTGTGTGTTGGGGGGGGGGGGGGGTTGAAGGACAGACAGAGAAAATAAACAGGATCAATAAGCTCATAGATCTGCCATTGTCGTTTGCATTTCTTATCTTATCTCTTATCTTATTACGTTTATTTTATTCATTAAATGGTTGATTATAGTGTCAATAACAACCTTCTAATCTCTTCAACACCATTCTATTAGTTTCAGAGATAGCATAATATTGATTAGAAAATACGCAAACATATGTTGGAGAAAGTTGTACTGACGTGAATATGTATAATTTATTATTCAGCTGCAAATGGTATAGGTTTATCCATGTTCATCATGTGGTTTTTAATTGAAAAAATTGCTATCATTGACCTTAAAAGCATTAAAATCATAAAATAAATTAGGAAATATAAAGTGAAATAGGATTAGAAATTGGTAGACAGGATAAGCTAGTTTTCGTAAACATCCGCAAAAGGTGAGATAAATTAATATACAAAAGGGGTAGAGGAGATAAAGCGAATTTAATTTTAAACATTCCTGTTTGAGTGACCCAAATTCTCGAGAATAAAAGTATAAATGGGCCTAGTTCTGAACTCGAAATGTATATGAAATATAAAAGATCCATGGAAGGAAATATCGGCCTGCCATGGAAATAAACATCGGAAGAAGTGTCTATAGTATGTAGGTCGAGTCTTGTCCTAGAGAAGCCATTAGCAAATTAGTATTCAAGTCAACCTGATTTATCCTCGGCACGAGTGTCGGGTCAGCGTGTAGCCAGGTATGAAACCAACGGATATATGAGTTCGTGGGACTATAGGTGTAATACCTGGCTGAAGACGGCTCGTAAATGTAATTTCGTAAATAGGGACTCGAATCGGACAGTTTGATTGGCAGACGTTCGTGTGAAAGATATTTAGAATGACATAACAAGGTATACGCTAATGGGTGAGGGAGAAAATTGACAGAGAGGCGCAGAAGATAGAGCCACAGATAGACAGGCAGAGACAGGGGAGGGGGGGGGGGGTCCTGTGAAAGGGCTTTAGAATGACATTACAAGGTAAACATTTATTTTTGAGGGAGAAAGAGAGACACAGAGACAGAGACGGAGAGAGAGAGAGATAGAGATAGAGTGATGGAGAGAAGGGATGGAAAGGAGTATATGAGCACGGAGTGACGTCAACGACACAGAAACAGAAGAGGAAGCGACAGGGACAAATAAACGGAAACAGACTGGAAGTAAATTGATGAGTACAGATACAGAGTGAAAGATAGAAGGTATAATGAAAACCAGAGAGAGAGAGAGAGAGAGAGAGAGTTAAGTGTGGGGGGAGCGAAACAAAATTGATGTTTTTTGGGAAAGAAAATTATTGAAAAAATTGACATGAAAAAAGATAATAACGCTGTGAACGATGCACTACATTATAATGTGAAATATGTTCGAACTGAAAGTATAATTGTTTAAATATATTTTTGAAGTCAAAGTACTTAAGTGCCGTTGTTTGTACTCAATATAAAACGGTGTCCTTTAATGTGTTTGACTCGCATCCGTATTCTATACTCTTCGGGGAAAAACGAAGACCCGAAAATTCAATTTATTAGATATTGTCATTAAGGCGTTTCTGAAAGATGATAAAACGTTGTCATGCGGTACTGTCTCTTCTTCTTGAACGTGTACAAGAGAGCCGGATATTTCTTTCTTTATATTTCCCAAGTGACCACATAATCGTTTGGCGTGATGAAATCTATTCACGACTCGAAAATGGTGTTTAAAATTGGGCAAGAAAGAAAAGAGTTGAAAGAAAGGCAGAAAACGGAAGAATGAGATTAGCTGCTTGCCTCGTGGGATAAGAGTGAATATCAGCATTTCGCCGAAACATGTTAGAAAAGCAGTTGGGCAAGAGATTGTTGTTATAGCGATACATAAAGAGTGATTGTAGAGTTGATTGACCATAAGCATGGATCAGCGTTTTCATAATCATACTGAAACACTTCATGAATAATTGTTTATAGCTCATGCACTGAAAGAGATTTATTGAATAACGACGCTCATAATTCAGAAATATCATCTCTAAAGGAACATTCAAAATATGTCTCATAAACGTTATCGACAAGACTAAACAAAATCATGAACTGACATATGTCGTCTGATTTATTGTGGAATTACATCACCAGTTAAGTGTCGGATAAAATGCTTTCATTACTGCAGTTGCATTTGATATTAAAGTGATAAATCATATCTACTTATCAATATTTCTTACAAGAAATCATCCGATTCATCCTTCAAAGTTGTGATCTTAAGGAATTTATAAAAAAACTCTGGGTGTACAAACACTTAATCTTTGGATTGCAGTGAGATTAAGCTTGTCTTTAAAAGTGCTCACAAGCACTGTCTGTACATTCTTAAAATAAAAGAAAAACTAAATCTTGCGGCGTAGGCGTACAGGGGGGGGGGGGGGGGCCTCCGTGAATTCAGGAGGCGATGGCCAAATATGCTTATATTTGTGTAGCGAGGAGCTCCAATATCATCGTATTCCGGCTACGAGATGGCCCAATAGTATCTTTGCACAACTAAAACTATGTTTTTTTAAACAGATATATGGCGCCATACAAATGCTGTGAATCATCATCATCATCAATATCGAAAATAATATCGTTATTGACATAGTTCGTTTGCAGCGGCGCACGAAACGTCGTGATCTTTTTTAACCCATTGTTGACCATACATTGCGAGACAATCGAATGTCACTAGCGATATCATTTTCGAGACTATATCCGCAATGAGTAATAAATTTAGCATTATTACTTTAATTATTAACTAGTGTCGCTGAGAGGTGGGAAATTAAGAAACTGAAGTGACATTTGGATTAAAAGGCGTCGCCCCCAAACCTTCGCGATAATGTGTCTTTACGCCTAGTTAGCAGCGAGGCGAGTTAGCACATTTTTATTTTGTTATATTTTTGTTCTTCTGATGGACACCATCGATGTTTGTTAAAGGCCCGGTCACACAGGGAGGACGCATGGGGAACGCACGGCCAGCGCATTGGAAATTTGCAATTTGGGCCAGTGCGTTGTCGTTCGCTAGGCGTGCGTCATCATTCGTTACTCGTTCGTCGAGCGCGCTGGACCAACGCTGGTCCAGCGCTATGCATGCGTCGTCATTCGCTGTGTGCGTCGGAATTTTTTGAGCATGCTCAAAAACGTGCGCCGAGCTCGACGCATGAATATACACGCCAAAGGCACGCCAGACATGCGCCGGAGCGCGCTAGACCAGCGCCAGACATGCGTGGAGCGCGCTAGACCAGCGCCAGACATGCGCGGAGCACACGCCCTGTATACGCACAGCGCGCTAGCTACACGCCGTGCATTTTGTGTCAGCTCGCTAGCTTTTCCAAAATTATGACAAAAGTTGAAAAGTAGAACGCGGTGCATGCGTGGACCATTCGTCCAGCGCGCTAGCAACACGCTGTGCATTCGTGGAAGTTGTTATCATGTGCGCTCTGGGTACGGTCTGTATGCGCCCTGTATGCGCCCTGTATGCGCTCAGCGCGCTAGCAACACGCTATGCATTTGGTGTCAAAAGTTGGGCGCACGACAACGCACTGGCCAATATTGCAAATTTCCTATGCGCTGGCCGTGCGTTCCCCATGCGTCCTGCCTGTGTGACCGGGCCTTTAGGTATGACCAGGCAACACCGCGCCGGCTTTTTATGATGACGTGAAGTGTAATACCCTTCTTATTTCAGTGCAGTATAACACAGACGTCAGTGAATACTCGCTGGACCTTTATTCTGCGCAGTTGTCATTTATTTATTTCAAACGCTATACAATTATGAAAAAAAAAAAAGGTGTTTTGTTTTTGTGGCGGTTTACCGCCCCATTTCTTGCTTTAGAGTTAACCATATTGCCGTCCTTTTCATTTATTTATCACAATTTAATTTACATTTACTTTCTTTCTTTCATCAAATGTTTCTCAATAGATCGACTCCGAGAGAAAAATGTTGTCTACGACCATCATACTCGGCATCGCATGCGGTATAGGGGGAGCCCTGTTCCTCATCTCTCTCTACGCTGTTTACACCTACTCACGCGCATGCGCACGATGTAAGGAGAAGAGTCTTAGAGAGCAGCAAGAAGCAGCCGGAACTATTAACATTGCTGAACCGCCCAAGGTATTATCTCTTCTTAGGCCCAAACCACACTCAAGTCCTTCCTGATTGGGGTTCTGTAAAAAGATAGTAATACCACTATTAAACTGAAATTTTGTTGAACATAAGGCCAAATAAGAAAAATAATACGTGTTTACCATTAGACTTTACACAAAAAGGGGAAGGGAGGGCATACTAATTACTATTTTGCATTTTTTTTTGCATTTTTTTTCAAAGATGGCTGTCATGCTTATCATAGCTGGCCAAGCCTATTTATTCACATATATTGTGCTATGTAAGTATACTGATGCAATGTATGACAACACATATGATTCGTATCACTTTAGAAGCTATTTCAACAAAATGTCTATCACATGCTTTTTTTTCATTTTTCTGGCTTTTTTTCTGAATAGTAAATAGTAAACAAAAAAGGAGCCGGCGCCCAAAAAGGAGGCGGGCAAGAAGAAGAACTCTTCAATTTTGTTATTTGGCCCTAATTTTTCAGACAGAGGAAAAGCCAAATCGGCTTCAAATCGTAGGAGACCGCGAAAACAAAATCCAACAACACTAGGGTTCGGGCTTTTCCTCCCACAAAGATTTTTATATTTATCCGATTTACATGACTTTTCAACACCTCAATTATTATGATTTTACGTGTCTAAATGAACATACAAAATGCTGTTGCAAATTCTGCGAAAGCCTCATCGCAGTCAGATTGTACAGTGTGCGCTAGGCTTTCCTCTACAGTTGAGTGAAAATCCAGTGGTTTTGGAGTAATTCTGTATAAGGATCGCTGTTTTGGGTATTGAATTCACTCCACATTATAGTGGAATACACTCCAAAGTAGTGGTCCAATATTTTATTGATAGTTGAGTTCATTATTTTTTAGCATGGATTCAACCTCATTAAAGTGTTCCTTAATATAAATCCCCAAAATGGATTTCCATTCCAGACCTGAATGAACACAATGGTAATGAACTAACCTTTATTAATTTTTACTAACGCTTACAGCCTTTTTACATCATAACATATTTCTTTTTTAGTTGGATCGTGCTAATTAAAAACGATACATTTTTGCAAATAAGAAAAAAAAAGGTCATTTCTTAAGCAAGATCATTTTGTATGAGAAGAGCAAAATAAAGAGTTCCCCCCTCCCGGCCAATGATCGTCTAGAGTTTGATTACGTGAACTTGTTTTTCTGCGACCTTGCTAGAGGTGTGGTGATTGCCTAGCGACGGCTACGTGTCTGTACGGCAAAATTAAAAACAAGCACAAACGTCTTGATTCCTTTTGATTTTCACGAGTCATTACCAGATCCTATGAATTATAATTTAAAATATACATTTCTGACATAATTTTAGCTCATGATTTTTCATGGAGCTTGGTTTAGAAGAGAGTCATACATCTTTGATTGTTATATTTTAAAATCCCTTCCGAGTCCTTTTGATGAAAAGATTGCAAATCGTGAATGCACACATACGTGCCATTTCTATAGCTTTTTTGAACGTGTTTAATTATTATTTTTGATCAGTAAATTATGAATAACGGGATAAAAGATAAAATTTGCAGCAAATTTGCACAATATTGATGGTTCTCCGGTTGTGCTCATTTAGTTGTATAAGCAAATGAAAAGGGAACAAGTCAAGTGTACATACACTTTTAATATTTAAAATATTACAATAATTGGAATCATTATTGTTGGTTTGTGTTTGTTTGTTTTGGGATTGAAATAATGTAGATTTTCTTTTTTAGTTTGATAACCTCTCTTGTGTCTCTCTTCCAGAATTTCTTCATTCCTAAAGAAAGAATAGCCGTTCAGCCGATCGCTAACCGTATCCAGTCACCTCCTCAGAAGATCGAATCTCCAAACCGGTCCGACCCGGAACTGAACAGTCTCAGTACGAGTGACTCCAGCCACAATGGCTCATTCAGCGGTTCATTCGAATCTGAATTCGGCACCGTCAAACCGGAGTTGTATCCGAGAAGAGATGACCGACTGGTTATGAATCAGTCGGACCAGTATGGAATCAGTGGTTCGAATATCCGTTCCAAACAAGGCAAGAAGATTGGACGGCTTCATGTCAAACTGAAATATGACTTCAATACATCCGACTTCGTCATCAAAGTGGTCGAAGGTAAGATCAATAGTCCTTTTTGCAAAGGCTTTTGAAAAATCAACTCACGGGCAATTCCATTACCATATTGTATGTCCTATAGTAATGTTCAGGGGGGTGTTTCACAAAGATCCTAAGAAGAACTTAACTCTAAGTTGGACTTAAAAATTATGGACAGCCATTGGAGCCTTAAAATAAAATATTTCCAAAAGCAAAAATTGCAGTATTTTAGACTTTTCATAAATTCCACATCAAGAACATGAAATCTCCTTGATAATAGAAAGTATGAATGATTTGAATCAACATTTTATGCCTTCTAAAATAACTTTTACAAAATATTTTCAAAGATGCTAATGGCTTTCCATAACTTTTAAGTCCAACTTAGAGATAAGTTCAACTTAGGATCTTTGTGAAACACCCCCCAGATGTTCAAATTTCGCAGTACGTTATTGTTTAAATATATAAAAAATAAGGACGACAAGGCTACTGAAATTGCCTCAGCTGATTTGTCCAATTCTTTGCAATCGTGTTACACTAAGATCTGATACAAGGACAACCTTCAGTAGGTACTCTGTTTCTTCAAAAGAGCAAATATTTAATATAGAACTTTTACGCAAATGCCTATTGTATACACGTTTGAAGAAAATGCTGAAAGGCGGACAAAGATTTAGAAAAAAAAAGTTATATTCTACCCACTAGTTTTATGATATTTATCATCCCTAGAGCCTAGAATCACTCATCTTTGGATTAAAGAACTGTCAAATTAATGAATAATATGATGGAAATGAAAAAGGTTCAGAAAAGAATTGGTTTCAAATGATGGTGTTATTATCAATCAATATCGTACCACAGTTGATTAAAGATTGATTAAGCAATGAATAATGCCATAACGTTCAAAATTGAGGCTTTTGTTAAAATAATTATATATATTTAAATTATCATATATTTAGTAGGATATTCATTCCACGTGATTTACCATCTCTTTACTGGCCACTAGTCCTGCGACTACATATCAATTTTATTTCTCAGCTATTAACACTTTGGTTGCTTTATACGTCTTTCTGCAAGGTCCCTCGATTGCCACACATGTAAATTTGCACAAAAAAGAGGCATTAATTGATCTCTTTGTGCAACCGAATGGCTAAGCAAATTTCTAATCTTCGGTATTGATAAGCTCCATGACAAGCATTTTTAACACTGATATAGATTAATCTTGCACTGGAAACAGTAAAATAATCTTTGTACCTTCGGTATATCTTATACCCAAGATAAACAAAATGTGGCACATAAAGGCTATCGTGTTGCATATAAAGAGCCCCTATCGTTTTGTACAGAATTTTGTTCGCAGCCTTTATCCGGTAATTTCTGAATTAGATATAAATATGAATTCAACATAATCAAAAACGTGTGAGAAACAGTTTGGTCTAAGAGGGATAACCACGTTCGGGCATGTTCTTCCACCGTGTACCAAGTATAGGTCCCCTAACAACCAACTTTTAACAGTTCCGACGTTAAATGTGATTTAGTATTAAGTAAGTTATCGCACGATAAATGAGTGTAACATCATTAGGCAGAGTGCACTGACCCTGAAAGAAGATGCAATAGGCTTAGCAGATTATCGACATTAAAAGGGTTACTAACGATCTGGCACAGGTAATGGGAGAGAGGTTATATGTATATCGGCAAGGTGGGGATGATATCAAAAGAGGGGTAGAGTGGGGGAGGGGGTAGAGAAAGAGAGAACAGCAGATAGGGACAGGAGAGGAAAAGAGATAACGCCAGACAAATGACGAGTGACAGAGGTTTAGACACAGATAAGATGATGAGATAGAGATGGTGTGGGTGGGTGCGCGCACATGTGTGTGTGTGTGTGATTTTATATGATGTGCGTTAGTGATGCAGTAGCGAGAAAGAAGACAGAAATACATACAGAGAAGACAAAAAAAATCGAAATATCAAGAGAGATAAAGAAAGAAGGAGAGAGTGTGTGGGCGTGTGTGTGCGCGTGTGTATGTGTGTGTATGTGCTTGTGAGTTGGTGGTGGTGGCGTGTGTGTGATGTAGTAGAGAGAAAGAAGACATACAGAGAAAAATCAAAACATTACGAGAGATACAGAACAAAAGAGAAAGGGAGATGGTATGTGTGTTGGTGAATGTATATGTGTGCGAGAAAATATTTGCGTGTGAGTGTGATTTGAGGTGTTTGTATGAGGTGTATGATACATATAGAGAAAATTGAAACATCAAGAGAGATACAGACAGAGAGAGAGAGAGCAGAGAGAAAGAGAGGAAGAGAGAGAGAGAGAGAGAGAGAGGGGGGGGGGGGGAAGGGTCGAGGATGAAGGGGGAGGAGTGGCTCCTTTGGCTTTTTATTTTGGATTTCATTTTATTTGGCTCCGTCAATCAACAATAATTCTTCAAAGAAGATGTGTCAACTACAACTAGGAAAATGTTGATATGTTTCACATATACTCCTATTTTCTGTTTTGCAGCATAATTTAACATAAACCAATGTCAGAGTTGATTCAAATTTACCTAGCAACAAACTACTAATTTCATATCCATCATTGTACCTCAATAGACAAAATGCAAATTGCATTCATAGTTGTTGCTATGTTGTGCAAATATTAAAGTTTTTCCTATCTCACACCGGGTAATATTTGCAATTCTGACCATTGGAATACAATAATTCGTACCGAGGGACTGAACAAAGATGTTTGCATTTTGTATTCAATTTCTATGGCGACATTTCCTGGCTAACTAGAAGAACATAGTAAGACTTTCACCTCCTTAACGTCTTCCCTAATTGAAAGAAACATGGCATCTGCAAACACGTCACTCGGAATATGAATTAGCATAAATTCCGTACGCTCTATGGTAGATGTGAAATAAGCTATGGTGTCTTCTAAAATAAAAGGAAACAATTAAGCTGTCTCCTGGTGTGTCAACAAACCAAGCTCTGACTTTGGGACGTGAGTCAGTCGTCTGTTATCTAAGTGATATATCATATGTCTCAGACAATGTAATCCCTTTTATCCAGGTCTGTCTCAAACATTTAGTCTAAGCCAATTTGTATTAAAGCTATTAATCAGAAAGTATTAAAGACCCCAAGCACTGATGTTTAATCTTTCTGCTTGATTGTTCAACTTGCTTCAAGTTTTCTGAAGACGATATAATATTTCAATTTGCCTTGACATAATAGTTAACATAACTACGACGTAATAAGCTTTAGGGTACCTGAAGTACAACAATACTTCCGGCATGCAAAATGCGATTTTCATAACAAGATAAAAGCCATGCTGTGTTAATTTATTCCCCTCCTATGATTACTTACAAAATTGAAACATTTATGTAATCAAATTACTTTACTTTACTTCTTTAACCAAGATCTGAACACATATACCTCTACAATTCTTCGTCTTCTTCTTCTTCTTCTTCTTCTTCTTCTTCTTCTTCTTCTTCTTCTTCTTCTTTCTCCTCTTCTTTTTTCTCTTCTTCTTCTTCTTCTTCTTTTTCTCATTGTTATTATTATTATCAATTAAACAGGTGACAGCCAGTTATATCAAGGACATGGTTATAGGAATCGAAATGTAATAAAATGACAAACGGCAGGCGAAGGAATTCAAAAGAAAAGTAATAGAGTCATTGAAAAAATTGCGCTCGAGCCAAATCTCGGTCAAGTGAATGGTCCGTAATAGGTATGAGAGTTGCAGGCGTGCACTACTACATTCTTGAATGGCAGCTGACTGGGTTAAACAAGGAATCTTTAATTAGAAAAACGAGAGAGAGAGAGAGAGAGAGAGAGAGAGAGAGAGAGAGAGGGAGAGAGAGAGAGAGAGAGAGAGAGAGAGGGAGAGATTGAGAGAAGCAGGGGGGGGGGGAATGGGATAACACCAACCAAAATTGGAGAGAAAAGGTCTGAGAGACAGAGACAGGTGAGAAAGGGTGAGAAGAGAGAAATAGAGAGAGAGAGAGAGAGAGAAAAGGAAACAGACTGAGAGCAAACAAAGTTGGGTAGCAGAGGGCTTTAACCTTAATGTATAAATATTTAAACCTGCTTTATTTCTCCTTATTTTTCTGTAAAGGAAGAAGAAAAGAGAAGATTTAATACAGATGAATGATGAAAAGGAAAAGAAAGGAAGGAAAAGAATGCAACAAGAAAATGAAAGGAGATATTGGAAAAGAAAGTGGGTATCATGTTTTGTAGCACATATGAATCCGGTGGATTGGAATAACTTTGGAATATTTCATGTATAATCAAAATGCAATTTCATGGTGAGTTTCAAATTACTTCAATGCGTGCTCTCAGAATCCGCATGGCCATAGCACACCTGCAAGTCTATTATAAACTGACGTATAATTCTAAATCAACGCTCTATACACGCACCAATATCATTAAACTTAATCATCTATTTTTAGATATACTTGCCGAAGGGATTTCTACAAAATATTGCGATGAGAATACAAAGACCTCTTTCTTAATACAACTGATGAACATGTTGACGATGGTCTCACGAGTTAGTTAGGTAGCAAAATTACTCGCATTATGACTTTATTTTATAAATGCGTAGGCATGACGTAACAATGCAGTCGGGTAATAACCCTTTAGGATGATGTGAAGGACTGGATAGATTTAATATCCGAACCCTACTTAACCCATCACAAACCAAATGAACGTAGAACAGGAGAGTAAAATCGCTGAACGCCTCATTTTCATTTAGGATTGACATTTAGGTAATCTGTATTCGTCCGTCCCGCCTGTAAGCTATAGACGGACTTAGTGAGGAAATTAAAACAAATGTGGATCATATATAATGGATCAGGGCAGAGAGAGAGAGAGAGAGAGAGGCGAAGAGAGAGAGACAGAGAGACAGACAAATATACAAAGGGGGGGGGGATAAAGTACTACTTTTAGCATACATTTGACACAGTGGTAACAAAACAATAATCAAGGGGTGTGCGTGCGTGTGTATTTGTGTGTGAGGGGAATAAAGGAGAGAAGGAGGAAGAGAGAGAGAGAGAGAGATAAAGGAGGGGGAAGGAGGAGGGGGAGGAGAGGTAGGAGAGGGGGAGGTAAGCCCTGGTTATCAAGTGCCCTCGTTTCCCAAGTCATATATAAGTCTTTCTATAACTTGGAAGTCGCTAAAATTGGACTCCGAGCACACACTATGTGCATGATCGATTTGTAAAAAAAAAATGTATACTAAATTCGTGGTAAAGACTTGATAGATTATAAGTGCCCTGGTTTTATGATAAATTATTAGAGTTCTGCATAATGTATTGTATCTAGGGATTGCATCTAGGGATCGGTTGCACTCAGGCAAGGCTAATTTTCAAATCGTTACCATGGTGATACCATATGGAAACTAATCGCCTATTAGATGCAAATCATACGTAAAGCGCAGTAGTTTAGTCGGTATAAAGCCGTTTTATCGTCAGTTGCTTCACTCATCTTATTTCAATTGTGATATGGAAAACTATTCGTGTACAATCATAATGAAAACAAATTATTTTTAAATTTAGGGGTCACTTTGTGGTGGCCCCTTCACTTTAACTTTAACCCCTAACTTTAAACTGAGAAAAAACACCAAATGAATTATTATTTTCTTCATAGGAGGTATTAATTTTTACCAAATGAAAATTTTTTTTTTTCCTCAGATCAATACTTCTCATGTTATGATTTTTTGAAAAATCATAAACTTTGTGTTTTTCATATTATTTGCAAATCCCAAATATGTGTCCAAGACATGATTTTGAAATAAGAAGTGTTGATCTCTGTTTCCCATGTACAAATGAACAAAAACAGGACCTTCCAAACCCCCCCCCCTCAAAAAAAAAAAATCAATCAATTTTGATCAAAAATATGACGACGCCCATTTTTCATTAACAATTCTAGTATTATTTGAATATTGGTAATTTTACATATATGCCAACCACTGTTTACAGAATACGGTGAAACTGTACATATTGTTTTTTAAGATATTAATTTCTTCATTTTTTCCTTCTCAATGATTATAGCCGATCACTTACCTGCGATGGATATTGGTGGTTCTAGCGACCCTTATGTCAAGATATCTCTTGAACCTGATGAGGAAAGAAAGATTAAACAGTCCGTAGTACAAGTAAGTAGGCTATATCCTTCCGAACAATGTTTTAAAGCCCCACTGTACTACTTGCTTCCTCTATAGGTAATACAATGCCTAATCGGTGACCATTGGTCCCCCCGATCCTCTTTTTCTTATGTTAATTAATAGCTGAGTTGATTAGATAGCCACCTGTCAGTGACATCCCTGGGTGGTCTAATCCCTCCTAGCCACACAAGTACAGACGGGCTTTAACGGAAACCCAATGGGATGATAAAATACAATAAATGTATCTACATAGCACTCTTGCTTACAAAAACGCATATATTTTCTTAAAGTTAATATCTATGGAATTATTATTACAATTTATTTTATAAATATCGTACGACATGCCATTTATGGGGTGATCCGTGAAATAAAAACGAGGAAACTCCTCAAATAAAGATAGAATTGATAAAATTATTTACTTTGATTTTATCGCATCTCTATCTCTCGCTTTTACTTTTTTTTTCTCTCTCTCTCTCTCTCATCTTACAGAGGCGGACTCTGAACCCGGTGTGGAATGAAATCTTTAAGTTCCCTACAACGTATGAAGAGCTGCAAGAAAAGACCGTCCGATTTTCAGTCTTTGACTTTGATAAGTTTTCCCGCCATGATGCAATCGGTGAGGTATTGGTCAGGATCAATGACGTAGATGTGTCACGTGAGCTGGATGTGTGGAGCGAACTCAGGTCACCACAGTCGGTAAGATCACGTGATGAATTACATACATTGCAAACTGATGTTTCTATTAAAAAGGCTACACCAATTAGCAGCCATTGAATTGAATAATCATATCTGATTGATACGTGTCTCTAAAACCCAATACATAAATATACACACACACACACACACACATTATTCTTTCAGTAGACAAGTTCGTAGAGTCATGTACAAATAACCCCCGAATATCCACAAATCTTTTGACCATGAAGAATGCCCGCTTTTGAAGTGAATCGTTAACATTTAATTAATCAACATCTCAATTCTAGACACTGAACGAAATTAATTATAATACAAAAAGCACGTGTTTTCTTACAAATTCGTTTTTATATTTTAGGGAATTTGATACCGAATTTGATACCAAGTCACAAATTGGAGGCTTTCCATCATTAATGACTAACCTTGGATATGCCCCTCCACATACACACACACGCACACGCACACACACACACACACGCTTACTTATCCCATACACATTATCAATGTAAGTACACGAGCGGCACAACATGAAACCCCACATTCAATAAAAAATAAAAACAATCTAGAGGTGGGGGAATAGAATAACGAAGGGAAATCAAGCAAAGAAATGAACTGATGAAAAGAAACTTGAGACAAACAAATATTAAAGTTCGCTATGAATGGGATAATAAAGCAAAAGCAATTGTTACGATTGTTTGGTTGTTTTTTCTGCTTAAACATATTAAATCCGGTCAGGAAGTCTTATGTTTTCTTTCTAAAAAGCAAACAATATATGAAACAAAAATAACACTTTTAATAGCAATTTTGTGTATTTAAGATACAAATATTGGATTGAAAAAACTGTTGGGAAAGAAACTACAGCGTCTCATCTGTCAAATTTAAAACATTTTCTTTAGCGCTTTCTATTCATATGTTACAAACTAGTTGAAAAATGAGTGCAACTGGCAATATAACCGCTGTAGCAGGGAATGATATTCATACATCGATATCCATTTCATATTGACTGCCTCCCCTGTGCGATCCCGCCATCAATCCTCCCAAATAAATCGTACATTCCGATCAAATTGTAAGAAGGCTTATTATAGTTCAGTGTGCCATGATACATTCTCTAGGGCAGCACTACAGAAATCGATACAATACTGATCAGAAATTCAAGTAACATCTGCCATCCAGCCCTCGAGGTGTTCGTCAGGGCTCGTTCACACATTTATCTATTAACTTTAATATCAGACCTGTTTACATGGATAGATACCTTCAATTCATACGAATGTCGCACAAAGGAAGTCGTTATATAAACACACCAGAATATATAAGTTTTTTTCCAAGAAAGACATGAAAATGAGTACAATATAAACGGGAAGTCACAATATACTAATAATTAATTTGTGTTTTTACCAGGGTAGTCTCCTCAGTACAAACATATTGCTTTACGAGTCAGAGAGGAGTGTCATGCATGCAGTACATGATACAATTAAAATACAATGTCCAACAACTATAGAATAACTATAACACAATATTACATTACATCACAGGGGGGGGGGGGGAGGGGTTACACAAATGAGAATTTCTACAAGACGACAGGTGAAATAGATTTAGGTTCTCATCTTCTTTAGTATTTTATAACAGGTTAGTGTAACATAAGAGGTAATCCTTTCTTCAAAAGCAAGGCAGATGGATTGATAATAATTTCTCAAGGCAATATCTAGGGAATATCTCTTTTCTTATTTTTTTGAACTTTTTCTCTTCTTGATTTTATTGATTTGTTCTGTCATCTTGTTCTTCCATCAGTCACTGTAGATTAATTGAAAACCAGTCTCAAGATTCAACCTGTTCACTGTTTTTCATTGCTTGCAATAATTCTTTAATTCATAATTGATATTATTATCAATACTATTATTCATTTTGTCCTTTTCCTCGTCTTTTGTTCTCCTTCTTTTTCCTTTCTTTCCCCTTTCTTTTCCACTGTGTTCTTCTTCATATGATAATAGGTCGTAGATGCTCCCCGTCTTCCGGAGCTACACCTCTAGTTCAAGATGCATTATAGGAGCAATAAATAAAAGACAATATAAATCTTGATTTCTTTATGACATTATTTATTCTTAATTATTTATAACAAGTCCAAGTTTCCAGAATACCTTCCCATATACCTCGTTTATTATCCCCGATGCTCGACGGAAGATGTTTTCATTTGATATTTTCCAATCATTTTCTTATCCGCCAGAAAATTATTATTGAGAGATACATATTCTAGAAATCGTAAATCAATTGTAATACAAGTTTCTTTGTTTAACATTTAATCATATTCCAGTAACAAATAAGATATTATTGGCTTGTTTTCAGAGAAAGGAGGAGCTCGGTGACATCTTGTTTTCAGTCAGCTATCTGCCTACAGCTGAGAGACTGACAGTCGTGTTGCTTAAAGCTAGAAATCTTAAAACAATGGACATCAATGGAAGCTCGGGTAATTCAACATTTAGGCTTCCTTAACCCATATATTTTTTCAAAAGTTTGAATGAATCAGTTTCCCCTTCTCCAATTGATACAAAATTAGTGGTATTTTTCAAAATTGTTCAAAATATTTTTAAAATGTATATTAAATGAAACAGTGTGTATGTAAATTTGGCAAAGGTAAATGAAAATGCTGATTATAAATGTCAACCCCTTTGGGATAAGTGCCATTTGATATCTGTCTCTACAAAGGCTAACATTGTATCACATTGTGTAAAAACAATGTAGAAAATCTTTTCGAATGAAAAAGGATGTAGAATGCATTCGTAATACGGTAAAATGTGGGGATTTTTATCAAATTTTCATAATTCCGAATATATGCTATCCCGAATGTCCCTGTTTCCATTTGAAAAACCGGGATAATAATTTGAAGACGTATCAACTAGCCCATTCAACCTCTACAATTGGCTTGCGATTCTCGAGTCCCTCTTTACCTCATCCTTGCAAAATATCAAATTAATTATAAGTGAAGAGAGCGTGTATATTGCTGATAAAAATGGCGCTGTATATTACGTATCGTTTTGATATTGTTTTCACAATCTATGAAATCTCGTATATGGTTAATTTATTTAAATAAGTCGTGTGTATAAGCTGTGTTATGTGCGGCGAGCGTTTTAGTAGGGAACGTCAAATAATTGGAAATTCGGATGATACGGAGCCCATTCCATAAATATGCATAATAAGTGGAAAATTGTTCTTAATATAATAAAGCATTACAGCATTAAAACCCATGCATGAGAACAATTTGTGAATTCGCATTGAGTTTAAATATCTGGGAAGTACTTTTCTTCTGCAGGTCGTAAAGTCGTAACGATGCCAGCTGCCTTAACGTTAGAGTTGAAACACAGTCAAACGAAACAATCTGTTACTTTTTCAGTCTAATTAATGTCATTTCTTTGGTCACCGCTTAGTATTTTTGTTTTGAAATATCATGATATCTTATATATATTTTTATATTTATTAACTCTTATCCCAGCACAGGGCTAATCCCCATTGTTCCAAGTCACAAATCCCCCAGTGCCAAATTTATAATGAGATAATCGGATTAACGCAATGGTTCTACCAATAGCGCGTGCAAAACACTAGACACAGTCCAATGGGCATGAACAAAAGCTGCTATTACGAATGCGTGCAATCATGCAAGAAGCAGAATAACAGTAGCTTGCCTTCGTGTACAAAGCACTATAACAATAGCGTGCATGCAGCCTTATGGCAGGCTATGAGTTAATTCATATGATGGTCAAATTCATTGTGATTTTTATTTTCATTTTGTCTAAAGATCCATTCGTGAAGGTGTCTCTGCTTCAGGGAGGTAGAAGGGTAAAGAAAAAGAAAACCAGCGTCAGGAAATGCAACTGCAATCCGACATGGAACGAGGCTATAATATTCAACGTACCTGCTGCAGCACTCAATGCATGTAGCTTAGAGGTAAGGATGTATTCATGTACGAGGCTCGTTCACATATCAAGCGGTCAGCCGCGTTTATTATACAGGTTTTCCCAGAACATACGAAACGGAGAATCATCTATGTTTTATCATAACTTAATCACAATTATAATTAATAACTGACACATATTTGTAAAGCTTCTTTCATTTGGTGCAACTCATATGGTGCATATTACACGCATGAGTGATTAAAAACAATTTGAAGAGAGAATACCAAAAAGTCATTTGGCGGGCGGTATCTGAATTTTAAAGAGAAAAATCACATTTCCAAAAAGTTCATTTTCTGCCTGACACCTCAATCAGGAAAAATGAGCCAGGAAGAACAAAGTTCTGTTTGTTTAAAGTAATGCTTCCATTTCCATAATTTAATTAAACGAATTCGTTTTCACTAGCTGCCTGCCGTAGCAACAAACAGAGTTGACAAAAGACTTAAGTCCGTTTCGTTGACGATCAGCCATGCACAAAGAAGACAACATTTCTGGGACGCACTGTATATCTTGCACAATAAATTAATGGCAACAAATGGGCAAAAATTGTCCTACGCGTATTCACTGAGCTTTGTGCTATACCGTGTGAGTCAAACAAAAGTTTACACCTAGAAAATTTCGAATTATTTTAAAAATAATCTATGAACAGTAAATTATTATACATCTTACGAAAGAATATTTTATCCCAAATCATTTGATATCACTTTTGTGTGGTATGTGTTCACGCTTGGATAAAAACGAGGCATTGTTTGCGAGAGTGCAAAAATCGACTTGCGCTAAAGTGATGCCTACAGTATGTATTATGTTGGGATTAGCGGAGTGAGAGGATGAATTGAATGTATCAGATGAAATGCATTGCATATGCTTTTTGCAGAAGCAAAGTCACACACACACACACGCGCGCGCGCGCGCACAAAATGTTCTTAGATATATTTGATATTCGATATTTGATATGTGTGGCATGATTAATTTTGTTAGGGATGTTATTTTGATCTGCAAAGACCGAATTAATACCCAAATCCCAATTGCTTTATTCAAACATCACATACGCAACTTTGGCGCAAGTCGAATTTTGCACTCACGCGAACAATGCCTTCTGTTCATCCAAGCGTGAACACATACCACACAAAAATGATACCAAGCGATTCGGGATAAAACACACTTTCATAGGATGTATAACAATTTACTGTTCATAGATGATTATAAAAATAATTAGCAGTTTTCTAGGTGTAAACTTTTTTTTGACTCACACTGTATAAGATACAAAAATGTCAAGCCTATACATTTACGTCATACAAACGACCATCGCGGTCTACCATGTAAATTTGTATGAAAGCAGAAAAAAGGGAAACAAATCGACAATAGTTTTGAATAAGTCGGACAAACGATAAATCGGTTGTTTGAAATATTTGAAATATTTGAAATATGGGATCACGTTGTAGTGTACACAAATATTATTAATATCTGTTTATCCCCTTAATGCCATCTCTCTTTGGGCACTGCTAAAATATTATGGATAATAAATTTCCGTAGGACATCTGAATAAGGACCTTGAAAAAAAAGGAACAAATGGGATTTTGTTTTGTCCCTACCTAACAGTGACAGGCCAGATTTAGCCAATTCCGATTTTCATACGTATGGTGATTACATCTTTCAAAAAGTCGAAACTTTCTTATTTTTGCCCGATTTTTTTTAAAACTATCAACTGCTTCTCTGATATTTTTGGAGTTGTTGTTCATCAAGGCTGAATTTCTTACTCAGCATTAAAATAACTTTAATCACCAGTGCGATATCCAGACAAACGCCGGTGTTTGTAGAGAGAGAGAGAGAGAAGGGGGGGGGGGATGAACTTCGAAATCTAAAATTTGGGCGCCCCCTTGTCGTAAGCGAATCCAAATGTTGTGTATAAAGTGTACCATTTAACATATTTTCCATTTCTAAAAGGCGATGACTCTCCTAAGGTTCGAGTTGTTGTTATTAGTGAAGGTAGTGTAAGTAGGCCTTGCCGTATTAGAAGTAAAAGTAGCGAAGGTAGTAGTCGTCGTCATCGTCGCCGTAGTAATAAAATAGTTAAAGAAAAGTAATAGAAGAAATTTAATACATGCAAGAAGAGGAAGAATAGGAGCAGTATATATTTGTACTCATGATAACTTTACTCCATAAAAGAAAATGTATATAAAGGCTTTATTTGAGGAAGGAAGGAAGACATAAACTATACTTCATTAATTGTATTTCAGCTGATCGTGATGGACTACGATCTTCTGGGTCAATGTGAGAAGATAGGAGAAACAGTTGTTGGACCTCATTCCGGAGGACTAGGCCAAGACCAATGGACTGAGATGGTCCAGAATCCAAGGAAACCCGTATCGGTATGGCACACGCTCAGACCATGAATCAACCCATTCCACAAGAATCCTTCCGATTGATGTTGGTAGATTAGCAACAAACTCCTGCCGTGTACCACAAGTCATGCACAAGTCATTTAATTGAAGGTTTCTCAACTCGTCATCAAGTTTCAGGACAAGTTTCACAAATGAATTCTATGAGTGAGATTTCAATTCATTAAACTCTTTTTCACTTCGCTTCATTAACAAATTGAACGCACAGCAAAATTGCAGGATACATATTCCAAACTAAACTCGTATCTTCGCACGAAGAAAAGACATTTACTTTAGTTTAAGCAAATCGTACAGGTCAACACAATTGCACGAAAGGGGCCCTAGCCTGTAAAGGAAAGATCAAATAATGAGAATCAGACATAAATTAATTCAAGTCATTGCGGGAATAATGGCATTTTGGGCGTCCTTAAATGATATCAGATGTCAGAGTGTGTTCATCGATGACGGTGCTACGACCACGGTATGTCAGCCACTGTGGACGGATACGACTAAATGTGTTTTGAATGTATACGCTTCGTTGAAACCATCGGTATACAAATAGGACACAGTTTGAAACATGTTAATATTGCATAGGACATGTTGTTTATGATGAAATCTAAATTCCGGTATAGCTTCATATAGTAAACTTTTGCATATAACAAATCTAGGGAAGCTTCATGACCGCGCACTGAGATTGTAGCACTGTCTGAACATAAAAACGATTAATTCGAAAATTAAATTATTATACCATGATGATGACATAATATGTCTGATGATCGAATGAATTAGTTAAACCCGACCCATCAGTCTAGGATAACATTTAACAAAAGGAAAACTTCGACATCACACTAGCTTCCGTAGTTAATCACGATGTTGGACAAAAGCCGAAGGCCAAATCGGGTTTAAATTGTCAGTAGAATACGGGTCTAAGAGTACACTTTCCGTTGGTCAATCTTTTAAATGACAAACATTGGATTGCATTTGGAGCATCTAGATGACCTTAAGCTTGATTCGGGCACCATTAATAACTCACAAGAACTTTGGATGAAAATACAAATTAACAGACCAGTCGAAAGCTACACATAAATTAGTCGCATTAAAAGTTTTTTTTCAAAAGCTCTTAACTTTAATAAGTCGGTTGACAAGACATCGGTCAAAATGTGCCACTCTATACCTAGGGAAGAAAGAGGGACCCTGTGGGACGCCAAATACCTATTCGATTTTAATTCCTACGTCCCGGCAGTGATTACAAGGTAGGAGTACTCCTCAGGGAATGTAGATGGTCTATATATTGTGTGCTTATGTGATCCTGTTGATTTGGTGTTAACGACTGTAACGTGGAGGTGCTGCGGTAAAGTAGTTCATTCACATGACCCTCAGTCTGAGGGTTGAGGGTTCGAATCCTAGCGCGGCAGTGACGTAATCCACATTTGCCACTCAACACCAGATGCAAATGGGCCCGGTTATATTATTAGTGTACCAAAGACTGTATGTATCCCGTTTACCAACTGATGCACAACGGATTATGAGAAAGAAATTAAACCAACAAACTATTTCATTATTAGTCTATTGTGTCCTCAGATACCTAGGACTCACATGATCTAAGGATAGTTTTCCGAAGGTAATATTTCTATAGCAAAGAGGTTTTGTAGTCTAGTGACTAAGTCTCCTGACTGTGAAGCACAATATATAGGGTTCAAATACACGCCGAAGCACTGCCGTCCTTTGGCCTGACACGAATCTACATTTGCTCTCGACCCAGGAATAGTAAGTGGATACCAGGCAGGATTTATTATGTGAATGCATGGGCGCTACGGTTGCTGTAAAGCCTAGGTTCTTGTCTTGGAAGTGTGCCATAGAAAGTAGTCTTCTTGGTGTAGTTCTCCACCATGCCATTGATATAGAATCTTCGAAAGTCGATTTTCAAGACAATATACTGCAATGACGTGTGGAATCATCACAGTGATGATGATAACAAAGAAGAAGAAGAAGAAGAAGAAGAAGAAGAAGAAGAAGAAGAAGAAGTAGAAGAAGTAGAAGAAAGAGAAAAAGAAGAAGAAGAAGAAGAAGAAGTAGAAGAAGTAGAAGAAAGAGAAAAAGAAGAAGAAGAAGAAGAAGAAGAAAAAGAAGAAAAAGAAAGAACAAGGAGAACAAGAAGAAGAGAAAAAAAAGAAGAAGAAGAAGAGAAAAAAAGAGGAAGAAGAAGGAACAAATAATAATAAGAACAACAACAACATTGGATTTGTATATAGCCCACATATCCACCACGCAAGTAGCCCATTAAACGCCTTGTGTGGAGAGTGGCAAATGAAGATAAACGCCATGCCAAAGGACTCGGACTGCAAACCATGTTATTCATAGTTCGATGACGTATCCACTAGAGAATATCTCATGGATTATAGACACCTCCCAAAATAGAAATCATGATAATTGTTTACCATGAGGCTAAGTTTTGTGAATGATCTGTATTGCCTCTTAAATATTCGTATCCTGTATCGGTTGATGTTTCAAATTGTATATACTACCTCGAGTTTTACATTTTCTCGGATTCGAAATGTTTTAATGATAAATATGTGTAATGTTTAATACATTTTTAGTGAAACAGGTTTCTGGTTTATCGAATATTACTTATTGAAAATGGCGTTTTACGGTGATTTTACATTTTTATGTAATTATGAATTTACAGTCATATGATCTATAACGATGTAAATAGAATTTTATGGTGAGTATTACGTATATATACATATACGCTGGTGAACCTAATTTTGCGATACTTTTCTTTGAATATTCTTGCAAATATACAACCCACCATCTATCTGAAACTTTTCCATGGTATTTGTGTCTGCAACTAATTATGTAATAACTATTCATTAACGAGTTCGAAAGTATTATATGTATTCGAAACTCTATTGGGAATCTTTAAACATTTTTTTTTCTCAATTTTGCACAGTTAAAGGCATTCAAAAATTATAAGCCACTACCAGAAAAAAGGAAAGAAAAGAGAAACAATGATTCCGGTTTCTTTAAGCTGAGAGTCCGAGTTTTCCTTCATTCTAAATCCATGAGGACAAAGAATCGCTAAAAAACACTCCACAAACAAAATAGGCCTCCACCATTTAACTGCAAAGAAAACTGTACTTCTTACATTATAAAAAAGACTCACGATATACTCTGGGAAGTTACCGGAATTTGATTAATGTATGATATCCTTCAAAATTTCCGACAATGTAAGCTTCCAGTGAATTCACGTTTATTTTATTTTTTGAAATTGTAAATTGCTGTAAATATTGAAGTATCTGTACTGATAAAGAAGATTTATTTATTGATTTCCTTCGTAAGGTATGTTCGATTGTTAAATTGTATGTACGGTGCTCTTGTGTTTTAATTTCATAATATGATATAGTTTTATTGGATAAAAGTTCTATATTTTGATGAGACAGATCTTTAAAAAAAAGTGTTAACATGTATATCAAAACTGTGTTGTACTGATATTTTACCTATTATTGAATATATTTGTTAATGTAAGATGTTTTGTTTGGAATGTTCTTTGTGTCTATGTCTCATTGATTCTATGTAGCAGACATTTGCAAATTGTACAAACGAAGAAAACACTTTGAAATAGACTTCGATTATATTGGGAAGTCGCTATTGTGAAGTGCATTATGTTTTTTATTTCTGTCGATTTGAGGGCTGAGGGAAATGGTACCTGGTAATTGATGGGGTAATAGTGATTGCATGGTCCTCAGGAAGACCAGCATTGATCCAGACGAGGCTTCCCTGGTAAACAAGGTAATAATATTATTTATGTATTCATACACAGTTTTAATAAAGCAGGATTGCCTCTTCAGTTAACAAACTGCTAACGCTGAGAGCCTTGCACAATAAAAACAAAGTATATACAACATTTTACAGACTTAAGTCATATTGAACACATCAATAACATAAGAAACACAGATTATGAGGGAAAACTAGAAATCATAACAAGAAATATTATAAACACAAAATATATAAAGAATAAACTAATTATAAACATATGGTATGATCAAAACATCTAATTAATAAATTGCTAAATTGTCCAAATACTGATTAATGCGGTTGAAAGGAAAATGATGTAATAAATAGGAGAATGTTGAGTGAAGATATATTAAGGGAGGGTAAAGTAATTTTTTAAAGAGAGAGTGAAAGAGGAAATAAGGGTGGGGGTGGGGGGGGGGGGGGTGAGTGGGGAGGGTAAAAAGAGAAAGAGAGATAGAGAGGGAGATGAAGGAGAACAATGCAGTACATGGGTATTAAGGAAACATAAATCAGCTACAGTGGATGCCCTAAGAGGAGTTTACAAGTATGTTACAGAAGACATGGGCAAATGGGTAAAAAAAAGGGGAGAGGAAGAGGAAAAGGATGGGAGTGTGTGTGTATGTGTGTGTGTGTGACACAGCGAGAGAGAGGGAGAGAGAGAGAGAGAGAGAGAGAGAAAGAGAGAGAGAACGAGAGAGAGAGACAGAGAGGGAGAGAGAGAGAGATCCTGTATTTATGTACATGAACAGATAAAAACGAAAAACCTTCTACAGCCAGTGGGTTAAACATAAACTTTGAATATTTATATTCATAACAACCCTTTTGTTGTCGTCGTTGTTTTTATATTTTGCTTTTCCAATGTTTACATTTTCTTTCTTAATACGAAAACCTAATATAAGGATATACAAATACATTAATCATTGCAATGCTTTCAATCTTGAAATCTTGATTATTCATCTTATATTTAGTAATATGTAATCACTCCATTTTACAACTGAGATGTACAAATAAAGAAAGCATAACACAACTATTTTCCTATTAAGATCTTGTTAACAGAAACAAGACACGTTTTTATTGCAAGAGGGCGGTAGACCATTATTAATCACACTTCGCAAAGTAGGGTGTCTGTCGCAGTTACTATTCCTGAGTAGTAGTATGTTGCCTAAATTGTCTATGCTTCACAATATACATTTTTTTAAATATATCAGAATAATTATTTTTATAGTCAATGATAATTATATGAATGTTGAACATTTGATCTCTTTCATAAAAAAACATTAGTCTGATTGTCACATTTAAATAGATTTAACATGATTATGCTACAATATGTGTTTTTAAACATGTACAGTTTATATACATGTATCAGACAATTTTTTTAGAAGGATTCATTACTGTAAAGGGTAAGTATAGTTATCGAAAAACAAATCCACACAAAGAGAGCAAAAGGGGTAAAGAGAGAGAGAGAGAGTGAGATAGAGTGACAAACATTGAAACAAAAATGGAATTATAATTGCGTTCCAAGATTTTTTCTGACTTATTTTTCAATACAGATCGATCAATCGTTCTTTTTTACTGGGTGTAAGCCAGGAATATGTTTAAATAATTGAAATTGCTCCCAGGAAGCATTACATTTATATAAAATATAATTGTGTTGTTGTTGTTTTTGTTATTGTTTTTTCTCCTTCTTGCCGAAACTGACGAGACCCGATAGATGTAACTGAAATCAGTCAGTTAACTTTATGGTTAAAACTATTTTGCTTCTAATTTGTAATCAAATATTTCAAGGTGTATGGCATTGCAGGATTTTGGGTGATGTTTAATGTCTCTATCATGAAAGTTCCTGACGAAATATATTTTGCATCAAACGTCTGGTCACACGAGCCTATCATTGCCAGCGACGCATGGTAGGTGAACACTGTCGCGGAAAAGGCACTTCATTGCGATCGATTGCAAGAATATCTTTGTCACAATACTCAGTTCTACGTGCCGTCTACAGATAAATTCACGCGGGCTCATGCGAATTCTTGACTGGAGCAAAACCGGGATTTTAATCAATGTTGTCTTGTACTGTGGGATGTCGTCTGGACGGTACACAGGTACCTGGATTTTAAGTGTTTACGTGTAGGCATGCATCGCGAGGTACCTGATGCAGGAAATAACATGTGACATTGAATTTATAAACCATCGTTTGACTTTTGGATTAGAAACAAGGAGTATCAAACGAGTAAGTAAATTTTATATTCCTTTTATTGTTCTAGTTGCATGCATGATGTGTATGCATTACCATCAGTAATGTATTGATTACAAGTTTTAATCCCATGTTATAAAAAGACTTTAATTGTTTCACAGGTGAACTGAGTCATGAACAATACTATAAGAGATTCGAAAGGTTTAAAATTCATCCTACAACAGACCCGTATACTCTCACTAGGTAAAAACAATATTGAATTGCTTGGACCGAGTATTTAAGCCATGTCATATTTCCAAGACCATACCTTATTTGCTAATTTGATATCACGTGACGACGTGCAATATATTTGAAAGAGCATGGTAGATAAGCGTGCATTCAAGTACCCATATGCTTGCTTAATTGTTGTTACATGGTCACTAGACACTGGAATCAAATTGGTGAAATCGGGCGTAGAGAAAGCGAAAACATTCCCTATTCATGGATCTGCCAGCAGAACATCACGTTTTATTTACTATTTCAAATTCAATTTGTATAGTTTTTATTTTCAATTGAACAATCCATATAAAGAATGACAACAAATCAATCGAAGAAATATAATGTAATATAATGCGTTTTGTAAATCATTATTCAAATTACAAAAGAAAATGTATATATTTGCTTAAATTATGTATGCTTATTTTGTGGAATTAACTGTGAAAATGGAAGGATCTATTCAGATGCACGTGACGAAACACACTATTTGAAGAAGGGCAAAACCCCCACCAACGGGAAAAAGAATTACATGATGTCACAGTAAGACGATGTTATAATCTAATGATTTATAATAATTAATGGTAGTCATTGTTTGTCACGGAGGGCTACGCTTTATTCAAGGCATGCAGCACATTTTTACAACTCTGTTGGACTTGCCAATTTCCGACAATGGCTATCAGTGGCAGATGATCCAGATATTTTGGAGATTTTGACCCCCCCCCCCTTCCCCCGGCGCAGACTCCTTGATTTGCCGATGAATATTTGGAAGATATATTTGATAGACTGAGCAGATGGTATCAACTTGATAACAGGTGGAATGAAGATACATCAATCAACCTTCATTTTCATCTTCTCTATCTTTACCGATATTAACCCTTCGATTGCTTTCCTTGCCTCTCTGCACAGTCGTCCGACTGCCACATGTGCAATTTCCCACAAGAAATAGGCACAATTGGCGGAAGGATTTCTTTCATTTCTCGGAATGGCTTTACAAAACTATTCATGTCCGGTCTTGATTTGCTCCATAGCAACCCTTTTAACCTCAGTAAAGATCAATCATCCACTTCAAACAGTTAAAAAAAGATTTAGCAGAGTGAGCCTTGTGTGGCATATAAAGAGCTAATAAATGCTGACCGTACTAAAAGGTCATCAGTAAAGACAGATAGGGGAGATATATTATTCACGAGACAAGATGGAAGCTATAATCTAAAGCGTTTTATCGGTTGTTATTTTTAAACATACACGTGATTATTTTGTACCAGTAAACAGTTGAAAGTTATACAGGTTTAGTAAACATAAGTAACGAAAACTTCCTGGTAAAATGTGTCCATAAATCCAACAGTAAATTTGGACAGAGCAAATTGACAGATATTAATATAGTAAACAAGGCTTTTATTTGGTTGTTCTACCAAGTTTGCGTCGATGGTGATGTAAGTGGGGATGGGTATCATGTATTATAACCAATACATTTCCTTCATTTGTTAACCAGTTTTTATGGAAAAAAACCTGACTACCTTATTCTTTGGTGATAAAATACATAAATGAGCTGTAACAAGTACATGTACATGAGCATTTGTCTACATCAATAACCCACTACTGACATGTAATGGCCAAAATTAAACTGATTGAATCTTTGTGCAGCACAAAATGTATGACCATTCGATACAAGGATCTGAATCATAAGGATAAATTTGACAACTTATGGTCGTTATTTCCCCCTAAAAAGCTATTTTCAAACCCTTTCGTTCTGAGGGAAGTTCTAAATAAGTATTATCTTTCAAATACCGTTGGAATTTAAACTTTTCATTTTTTGGGCCTGCAAATGGGACATAGTACCTTTACCATCTAACAGAGATATAAATATATAGGCCTAATTGTCCAATCATCCGTTAATTTCCCAGCTCAAATGCTTTTGAACACACATTCATCAGAAGAGGGCCGACTTCAATTCATCAATTATCTGCTTTCTGGTTTCTAAATCTGCAACCGAGCGAAGTGAGCGATCATTATGACTATCTATTATTAAATAGTGGACATGTAATTTCTACCTGTAAAGTAGATAAGGTACGATATAATACAAGTTTAGTACGATCTGAATGAGAGTAATTTAAGAGTTCGGCGGAGGATGGGGAGGGGAGGGGGGAGGGGGGAACTGAAACCTCCTAACACCCCCATCCACCCGCCTTGTACTTAAATGCCTTAGCCTGTAGTGTGTATATGGTAAGATCATTTAAAAAGCAGTGGAGTGTTAAGCAGATCACACCTCTATGATGGATGTGTCTGGTACTAGGCTGCCATCCACTGATGACATGTAGAGTGGAGACAATGCGGGATTTAAGGATGTTGTGGTAATTAAGTATGCAACCCTGTGCTTGTGTTTCCTTAGCGTAACCGGCTTTTTCTTCTTCGTCTTCTTCTTGTCCTTCTTCTTTTTCACTTCTTTTTAAGTTTTTAATAGATCTGATGGTGGCCCAAGTAAGTGTTTACCACTTGGGGAGCTAATGACCCAAACATAACCCAAAGAACAAAAAAAAAAAAAAAAAGCCACACCGGGTAAAATATGTTTGTATAACAAGAGGAATAATTATGTGAAGATAATTGTTGCAACATGCGCGAAATAAAGCGTAACAATACCACTAAACTGACTCCAAACCGACCGATATCCCACACCAGCTTCGTGGTAAAGAATACATTTTTTTTGTCTGATGTCGGCCTTCGGTGTAATTAGGGATTTTTAGATTTGCGTGGACCGATACGTGTGACGTCCATTCAAGGCAGTGCTTTAAAGGACGTCGATCGTAGCAATCCACGTTGTCGTTGTGCAAATCTAAAAGTCCCGATCATCACCAAACGTTGGATACACTTCAAGATTCGTTTATTTCACTGATCAACATGAAATACAGTACAAAACAGTGCAAATGTATACATATAAATTATGGGGGAAAAATGAATGGAGATCACGATTTAAGATCAATAGGAGAGCTTGACATTAAAGGTACTATGTCCCATTTGCAGGCCAAAAAATGAAAAGGATCAATTTCAATGGCATTTGGAAGATAATACTAATTTAGTACTCTCCTTAAAAAGGGGGGCTTGAAAATGTCTTTAAGGGGGAAAATAACGACTATTTTTTGTCAAATCGACTTAGGAGCTATATAGAGCCAATAAGTAAAAGTCTTGATTTTCCGACCATTGTACCGCATAGTCGTACGTTTTATGCTGTGCAAAGATTAAATCAGTTTAATTTTGGCCACTACAAGAAGTGGGTTATTGATGTAGACAAATCTTTTACAGCTCATTTTATGTATGTTATTACCAAAGAAGAAAAAAAGCCAGTCAGTCACTCAAACCTGATAATAGTGTCTGACAGTGAAGTCTAGCAAGTAAACGGGTTTCCTTGCATAATTTGAATATTAGGACACTGCTAGCGTTTAAATTTCACAGATAGGATATACATGACATATTCATAATTCCTGCAAAGTTCTACAGAATTTGAGGTTGGCTGCAAAAAGGGACATAGTATCTTTAAACCTAATTTTCAGAATGATACTGGATTATCTTGCAGTAAAGCAAATCTGTAAAGCGCTAAGAGACATTTGTTATAAGCGCTATATAAAAGCGGATTATTATCATTATTATTATTATTATTAACAACACTACGCAATGGGAGAAGTCGTGGGTTTCACTTAAACAGCAGGAGGGAGAAACGGGGGACATAGACTGTAGAAGAGTACCATTTCAAACACATGTCCAACCTGTACAGCTGCTCATCTACTTTAAATTCTCTTTAAAAATGGAAAAAAGAGAGAACGACTCCTTGAATTATCTCCGAAACTGAAGCTGATTTTCCCAGTGGATGCATGGCCTAGTAAAGACCATGAGATGAGAAACATATAAATTTATGAATGTTTAATACTTCGCCTGCTTTTTTCGCCTCTCTACGCGTTGGCTCGTTTGTCACGCATGCATTTTTTGCCAAAAAACATTTAGCACCGTTTGACGGAAGAATTGCGTTGTGTATCACAATGGCTTTGCAAAATTATCCATTTGAGGTTTTTATTAGCTCCATGACCATCCTTTTAAACCGGTGAAGACTAATCTTGGACTAGAAACAGTTAAAAAAAAAAATCAAGCCATTGTGGCAGATAGTGTGTATTTATGTGGCATATAAATAGTTTAATATGTATACTATGAGCGTTTCCCCATTAAAAGCCCCCCCCCCCGCCCCCCGAGCGAATATAGGCACTTTGTTTCATAAACCAAATGTTAGATATGTTGACTAATGAAATCGAATAATAATCAGTAACGATGTCTTTTATATCACCGGTATCCGCCACCTAGGCGCTCACGGCGCTTTCTCCACAATATATATTTTAATCAAATAGGTGCTCCGCTTGTGATATTCACACGTCGAGTTAAATATGTGATGAATTGTGATAGCCTATACGTATTTATTAGTTATATAATTACCATTTAAAAAAAAATTACCATTATATTATTTTTTGTATTCGTAGTATTATTATTATTATCAGTATTATTATTAGAAGTAGTATTATCGTTATTATTACTATAATTGTTATTATTGTTATTGTTATTATTATCATTTTATTATCATTA
This sequence comes from Strongylocentrotus droebachiensis, assembly GCA_035222895.1. NCBI lineage: Eukaryota > Metazoa > Echinodermata > Echinoidea > Camarodonta > Strongylocentrotidae > Strongylocentrotus > Strongylocentrotus droebachiensis. The sequence goes on along the minus strand of JAVYIG010004787.1, from coordinate 82,612 downwards.
TTATTGACCATAATAAGATGTCTGATAATCATATAGGCCTATCACTATCTAAACAAAATTTTAAGCAGTAGTTTTGGTAACATCAAACATAAAGATAACTGTATCAAACTATCGGAATGAATTTCCATTAATTTATACATTAAACTAATGTTATTAAACTGAAATAAATAATAAGTTCATTTTCAATTTTCGGTTATTCTGTAAGAATCTCTGATTTGGCAGTACTTAAACAAAAATAAAGATGAGCTCCCAATTAAAAAAAAAAATCATTCTCCCTCACTCCGTCTACTTGAAACATTCTACATAGATTTTGACCAAAGTGCTCTGGTAATATTTAGTCATTAGTGGTAACTGTGATATTATAATTTGTTAGTAGTAGCGTGAACATTACCGTTGAGATGGATTGCGATTTGGCATCATGCTCTATTTACCAACCTCATGATCATCACGTCATCTAGACTACAGAAAGTACAGTGTCATCTGGGTGAACAGTTATGATAATAAGAAGCGTCTCTATCATGTTTTTCTTTGTCTATCTCTCATACCCCTTGTCAATTTGATGTTTATGTGTTCTACGGTAATCAAGATTGAAAGGTTGAAGGTTGAATTAGGGCCTTCTTTGTACACATTTAGATGTAGACCTAAGCTTTCATATGTCACATTGTCATGAAAGATAAAAAGGGACGAATCAATTGTTCACATACTTTAAACTTACAGAACTCGGTAACGGTAGGAGTAATTTTGATACTAACTGCATAGTTATAATATATATGTATGTATGTATATGCGTGGGTTTGCAGTGGTGTGTGTGTGTGTGTGTGTGTGTATGTGTGCGTATGCGGTCCCTCTCTATATTTCCGTTTCTTCCCTTCCTCTCTCTTCGTTTCTTCTCTCGCTCTTTCTGTGTCGCCAACTCCTTCGCGCACATACACGCACACACACACACACACAAACACACGCACGAACACACACGCACTCGAGCGCGCGCGCGCGCTCTCTATCTCCCCCAAAGACGTTTAAATATAATTGATCTCCCCCTCTCTCTCTCTCTTCCCTTCTGTCTGTGCCTCTGTTTCTCTCTCCCTTTCTGTCTCCATTCTCTATCTCTCTCTCTCTCTTGCTCCGCCTGTCTCCCTCTTTATCTTTGTCTCTCTGTCTCTTGACCTCCCTCTCTCCCACATTCGCGCGCACTCACTCACTCATTCTCTCATCTCTCTCTCTCTCTCTCTTCCCCCTCTGTCCCTGTCTCTCTGTGTCTTAGATTATCTATCATCACGTGTTGTTGACCTTTTTAAATCAATTGTAAAATAAAGAGTATATTTGAATCGAGAATACTTGTTCACAAATTGAAGAGCAATTTGATGTAGCATTTATGTTCTCATGCAGAAACATAGACCTTCATATTCACAGCCATTTTTCAGACACAGAGACCACACGTTGGGAAATCGAATACCAACTAAGCGCAAATTATCGAAAAAGTGAATCATACACGATATTAGATTTTGATACACTGCTGATTTTAGCACCGCTTTAGCTGTCTTCAGCCTTTTTTAAGATAGTCACTGCACCCACTAGCAGTTCTGGTTTAGCACCAGATCAGGTGTTATGTGTTACAGCACTCATTTATTGTTGATGAGCAGATAACCCATCACACAAGTTTCATATCTGTGTATACTTCATCGTAATTAGATGATGGTTAGCATATCAGAAGAGAATTCTGAATCACTTTTTATTTAATTTAAAGTCCGAGTAGTATTTTAAACGCTGACCGAGAAAAGATTATTAAATAATTGAAAATAGACTAGAAAAAAAATATATAATAGTTCCTAATTCATTTGCCTCGTTAGTTCATATGGCTCAGCACTTGTGTTTAGCACCTATTTCTCCTGCACCATAACAGGTTTTCTCATATTAGTCTGCACATTTAGGTAATGAATTTAGCACTGCAGGTGCCAACCCCTTACGCAGCACCTGTTTGTAAGCTCTTCATTTTGTTGGTGTAAAACAGAAAAATCGGAAGAACGCAAGGAAGAGAGTGTGCATGTGTCATGCCATTCTGTGGATCGGTAACCATAGTAATAGTTATATAATGCCAGAACATTACAAATAAAGTAGAGATAGTAGTAGACGGGGAACCTAAAGAAACGAAGACACAATTAGTAAGCAATTAAAACAAAAGCATTCTGCAATTTTGTAAAACGCTATGGGACTGTTCCTAATGAGGAACACAATGTAAATCGTCTGCATCAATCATTAATGCAATCGTTTAGTGATGTTAAGTGTTTTTCACCATGCTGCTCGTGGCTTAGTTCTATCTAGATTACTCATGATTAGATTATCATAATATTCTTTTTGGTGTCCTGTCTGCATCAGAAGAAAATTAAAAACCGTCGAAACAGAATCGAGCCGCTAGATTATTCTTTGGCCTCGGATGTCTTCAAAATTCGTATGGCACATGGCATATGGTAAATCGTATGGCACCTGCATTTCTTAATGACACCGTCCAAATATACACACCGGCTCACAACCTTCGCTCAACTACTGACACATATAAACTAATCATTCCCTAATCCAGACTTTCATCTACCAATAAACGTTTTAAAGTTGCTGCTTCGGAAACATGGAATAATACTACATTCAGTAATAAAGAATTCACCTGTCTTCCCTACTTAGAAGATCCCTCAAAACATACTTCTTCTCTTATTAACTTAAATTATTTTAGATACATTATTTTAATGACTGAGTCTCGGCATTCCATGTATTTCTTCAAATTCTATGATTTTGTAAGCCTTGTGATATTTTTAAAAATTATTTTTCTACATCCATGTTATTATATTATTATTATTATCATTTCATCTTTAGAAAAACAGATTATCAAAATGTTCAGCAACCTATCTACATGTTACTAATTATCTACAGTGATATCATACCATGCACATTGCTCTGTCGACTGGTCGCTTTCGATCTTTTACCATAGCTTCTACCTTCATTTACTTTACTCCTGAGGGTTATGGCATTCACCGCTAAACTTGTATTTATTATCAAATACCTTTGAATACGTTCGTATCAGCATCTTGCTTCTCAAAAAAGTGTTTTGCTATTTAATTTCCGTTTCTCGATAAAATACGAGTGCTCTCCTCCCCCTTCCCTGCTCCCTTAAGGCCAATAGAATAGTCAGACAACTTGCAGTGGGTCTACGACACGCATAAACATGAATATCTTACCTTTTTCATTTGATCACACCCTTCTGTTTATGAATATACGGTAATACCATTGAGTGTGTGTGCTGCTCTTGAATACTTCGTGATATTCTCGATTCTCTTTTAATTTCTCAGGAATTTTGATATCATAAAATACTGTAAATGTTGAAGAGAAAATGTAATGTTATAACGACTATCCCGTAAATGAGCGATTGTCACATATTGATTTTTAAAGAAAAAACACCAACCTTCTATTGTTAACAGTGCTAATTGATGCTTATCAAATGAGTAAACAAATATAACAGAATCTAACTAGCTCGAGTAAAAACTCCTCATTATTTATTGCCTTCTCAAGAATTTTGGGTCACTTCTCATCTTCTCCAACTCACTTTACTAACATGTTTCGTGTTTGGTACCAGAATAAAGCGGATCCCCCCCCCCAATGATTTATACAAATGAAGAAAATACGAAAATAATGATATAAACAAAAATATTGTTTTGTAGAAGAGTCGGAATATAGACTAGATGGTAAATCATTCACTGCGTCCCAGGGTAATAGCAATCACCGTTGCTAGGCAACTGCATCCAGGATTCGGCAATGTATATTCCTCGCTGAGTAACTCATTCCAATTCTCCAATATATCATGTCTCATACAGCAAATATAGGTTGAAGGTGAAGAAAACCTGTAGACTAAATATAGCCCCAAAACTAATGCTACTAACATAGATTCGTGTGACGATTTAGACAAGAGAACAAATATACAAAAGTTGTATAAAGAAACGTCATGTGAAACATCGTCGTACAGAGAAAGGGGTGTGCAGACTAGTTCACAACATCGTGTATGGAAACACTTTTTTTTAAATAGTATTAATGAGGTCGCGTGACATGCTCACATGCGTGCTCACGATAAAGCCCGGGCCGCGTCATTTTACCCCACGAGAGTTCCGGACCTTGGCTGATATGTTTTACGTCATTAGCAGCTTGGAAGGAGGTAAAAAATAATTATACTTTTATTATTTATTGCTTTGCCTCACTATTTATATAGGCAAACAATAGAAATTGATAAATACTGAGATTCGAACCCAAAACTCCAACGTTGTATTACGCTGTCCTTACCAATTTAGCTAACGATGGGTTGATGAAAGGTGAATTTGCATGATTATTATAACCCTATCACTAACCCTAACGTTTACCATGTGCGCACTCGCAGGTTTAGCTAGCTAGCTAGACTCTTCTGATTGCCCGTATACAAATCACTTCATACTGGGGTCCGGAATTCGTGTGTCTAGTAAGTCCATGCACATACAGTGTATGTTAATTTAGAAATACGACGTTACTTTATATGACGTTCAGACAAGGAAAAAAAGGGTAGGATTACTCATCATAAAAATACACGGTTCTTGTATAAGGATACGATGAATTCTGGTAGTGTGAACGCAAAAAGAGGCACGTCCTTCTCACGCGTATAGCTACTTCATATGAATCATTATGCCTACAGTTATATTGAGTGCTGCAAACTGAATGAATGTAATGTGCATGGGTATACTATTACTAGTGACATTAGTATGTCCATGATATGTTTATCTGACAAAAATGTGAGAATTTTTCAGGAGAATAGCACTCGCATATTTAAATTGTGTTTTTGATGTAGGCCGGGTCCCTCGTTTGCCACATAAGCAATTTTGTACAAAAACAATATGCACCAATTGAAGGAAGGATTGCTTTCTGCAATACAATTGCGTTGCTAAATTATCAATTTCCGGCCTTCATAGGCGCCGTTAAAAAACCTTTAACACCGGTATAGATCAATCCTGCACTGGAAACAGTAAACTAATCCCGAATCTTGAAGCCGTTGGTGTTTGTATTCCACGATATATACAACGCTGAACAGGGGATTTATTGTGTGGCATGTAAAGAGTTAATCTATAATTGTCACTCTCCACCCAGGTGTAGTCAATGGGTACCTGGTAAGAATTAATTCCTTGAATGATTCCACCGCCTTAAAGGTACAATGTCCATTTTGCAGCCAACCTCAAATTCTGTATAGAACTTTGCAGGAATTATGAGTGTGTCATGTATGTCCTATCTGTGAAATTTAAACATTAGCAGTGTCCTAATATTCAAATTATGCAAGGAAACCCGTTCACATGCTAGACTTCACTGTCAGACACTATTGAGTGACTGACTGGCTTTTTTCTTCTTTGGTAAATGACATACATAAAATGAGCTGGAAAGGGTACATGAGCATTTGTCTACATCAATAACCCAGTTCTTGTGATGGCCAAAATTAAACTTATTGACTCTTTGCGCAGCATAAAACGTATGACCATTCGGTACATTAGTCTGAAAATCAAGACTATTACTTATTGGCTCTAAAGCTCCTAAGTCGATTTAACAACTAATATTCGTTATTTTCCCACTTGAAGACATTTCCAAGCCCCACCTTTTTTAGGGAAGTTCTAAATTAGTATTATCTTTCAAATGCCGTTGGAATTTAACCTTTTCATTTGTTGGCCTGCAAATGGGACATAGTACCTTTAATCCAGCTGGGCTTAATTCAGGATGAGTACCATAGGTGCCTTGAGCATCCCCTGGGATGGATACATGCGTAATATGATTAGCTTCTTACACAACGTAATACCCACAACTCTCCCGAGAGGGGTGGTAACTTCTTCGCCAATGCCATACTCCGCCATGCATATCTATCCCGTAAGAAAGACAACGTGGCACAGGGAGATAATTTGTGTGGCATATATAGAGGTGTTGTGACGTAGTAGTGGATAAGTCGTCGGGCTTTGAATCACAGGGTCCACGGTTCGAGTCCCGCCGCGGGACTAATGTCTTTGGCAAGACATTAATCTACACTCTCCACTTGTAAATAGGTACCGGTAGGAAGGAATTCCTTAAATGCTGTGAGCGTCGAAATTGGCAGCCTAGCATAGCCGGGTAATGTTGGAGCGCCTTGAGGACCTTGCAAGGTCGATACGTGCGCTTTATAAGAATCCACTATTATCATTATTATTATCATGACGCTCTAAGAAGTTAGAATGAGACAACTTTTTTACTCGTTCCTTCACCAAATATTGCAAAGTATTATTAGGACTTTCACACTTCATGATTTCGTTATCATATCATTTGTAATTTCAACTTTACTTTTTTTGTCTTTGTCACATCATCTTTTACTTAACTGTTCCCTTCGATCTTCGCGTTATCGTGTGACGCGAACCTTCGCGAAAACATACCCATTAAGTCAACGTTTATGTTTGTAAAATACACCCCACTATACAGCATATCCACGAAAACATGTGTTTTGACGTGCCACCTTTTAAGACGCGATCAATCATTACAAGAGTTCGTGCAAAGGCTATCAATGACAATATCATCATTTTCTAATTGTAGTAGCATTTATTCACAATTAATATGAATGTAATTTTTTTTTCTTCTAGCAAGATCTTTGAAAAAGTGATTTTTGCCTTCAATTTACCCGACGTCACGTGAACATGTATTTACGATAGTTCATTTGACATTTGACCCCAAAGCTCCACTCGACGCGAAGACCGATGAGACTACGTAAGCCCGTTTATATCGACTTATTATCAAGGTTTCATCTTTTTAACTCTATATGAGGTTCCATGCGCCTTCCCAAGAGGCTTGTATGTACTGCATGCGCGCTTACGATCAGATGTAGAGAGCAACGGAGGAAAATTGCCCATTGCATTAGATCGATAGAAGTGATTTAACCGCTAAACCATCAATTTTGCTTTTTGGAATGATCTTTTTGTATTGATGATAAATATTTGAAACATGCTAGATAATGTACCTTTAACATTTAAGGCACATTTGGCGGCGATGTGTGTCTATATGAGGATCATCAGTCACTATTGGACTGAACATAATATCACCATAGTGATACATCCTTAAAAACTGTTTGTACAGAGAAAGATGCTGATAGAGCGATGATGTGTTTGAATACCAAGGAAAGAGAGAGGGGGGTTGAGAGAGAGAGAGAGAGAGAAAGAGAGGAAGTTAGCTTGTAGGAGGAAGGCGTTTTGGGTTGACATGGAGAGAGAGAAAGCTAGAGAATGAGAGAGAGAGAGAAAGAGGGAGGGGGAGAGAGAGATAGAGGGGAGGGGTTAGAAAGATGGGAAGAGAAGGGAGCCAGTGGAAAAATGAATGATAATTGTTCAGAATGAGGGAACAAGAAAACAGAAGGGAAAGGAAACGGTAGAGAGAGAAAGTGTGTGTGTGTGTGTGTGTGTGTGTGTGAGAGAGAAGGAGAGTTACGTATAAGAAAGAGAGGGAGAACGAGAGGGTTGAGATGAAGAGAAGGGGGAAGAGAAATGATATTGGAAAGCAGAAATGTGGTTAGTGAAAAGGGGGACCTTTTCACAGAGAGAAAGTGAGAGTGAGAGAGAGAGACAGAGAGAGACAGAGAGAGAGCGAAAGGGGTGGGTTGAATGAACAAATGAAGAAAGGAAAACAGAACAAATAGAAAACCAGAGAATGACCTGAAAGAGGAGAACACAGTTATAATACACCCGATTAACAAATTACACACGAAAGTCAAAAATTAAACAGAAACTATATTATAATCTCTTAGTCATCTTATGAATAGCTCACAGAAGTAAATTGGGTTCTCTCATATCCTCACATATGATGAGATGTGATGTGATGTAATGTGAAATGATGTGATGTGTGGTGATGTGGTGATGAAATAGTTGTGGTGATTTAATGTGATGGGACGTGATCTTCACTGATAAACTGTGTCATATCCATACGCCGGCTTAGGGATTATAATCTACACGCTAAGAAGTAAGGGTGCAATTGGGATTGCAGATTTGCATCCACCCACGCGTACATGGCATGGCAGAGTATGCAGCTATTGTAGCAGAATTGCACCTTTATTTCTTAGTGTGTAGGTACAATTAAAAGTGTGAATTTGTCATTATACGGTATAATTTATCATTGTACTATCGGTGAATCAGGTGTATAATATATTTTACAAGTATTAATCCTGACTTTGCAAAGTTGCTGTTATCTTAACCCCACTTTATACAAATCAAATACTTAAAAACGCAATCCTCCTTATTTTCATATAATGGTGTAATAAATCCTTGCACAATATAACCCTAAACTAGCCTTTTTTCTCTCCAACATCACATCAAAAGGGACGTACACGACACTAATATGAAGACTAATTGTGTTTCAGATTAGATATAATTGTCCAGTGAAGCCTCAATTGACATGCACAATTGTCATGATTGTTGTAAACGGATTGACATAGGCAGGTATATGATAGCAATTCAGTCACTGTAGCAACACAAGGTCGTGTAATGGCAAAGCTAATGAATTCTTTATCAGAACAAATTAAACATGCACGGGCTTTTAGTTTGGGGGTATAGAAAAGGCTATATGGCTATGAATAATCACATTGCTAGTGCTTCAGATTACGTGTATATCAATATGTAAGCATCATTCATGAGGTTGTGAAAAGTGTTAAAACATTTATCTTGCTAGACTCAGAGAATGCGAGGCCAAAAGACGATCATAATGTATTGACGATTGAGGTTAGTGAAGCGTTCCCATTCACTCTGTCTTCTTACGTTCCAATATCCCTTTCACGAACAGTTAACAACTAAATTGCTCATACCCTTATCAAGTTTCGTAATTAATGAAATATTTGGAAAATTAATTTGTCCCGATCCAAGTTTCTTGGGAATGTGACATATGAAAGCTTACATCTACGAATATTCCCCATAGTCTTGAGGTTATTAGAGAAAACAAAAATCTAATTTAAAAGGGGTTTTCATATCGCAAATTGTAAAAATTATGAAATTAGCTATCAGTTGCAAATTACGATTCTGTACAGATATGTCACAGCAGAAATGAGGGATTGGATCGCTAAAAGGGTTGTAATTTCCTTATGATTTTCCAAATTACGATTGCGTTAAAACAGTTCATTTTCTGAAGGTTTTCGTTAATACGAAGGTTTATTAATCCGAAAATCCGCAATTTCTTAGGTTTGTTTATACCAAGGGTCTTAAATCCCAAACGTTCAACGTCCCAATTATGCAATTTTTTTTCGTAATTCCTAAAATGTTAGAAGGGTTTATATTTCCGAAAACTAAATAGGGCCCATATTCCACAAATGAAGTAGGAACAGGAAATATCTATATTGTCTAGATTGCAATTAACCATTTGTAACACTAAACAACTTGCGCATTTTATCATGATAATAGTTGGACATTATTATCATAAAATAGGAATTGAAAACTGTGATACGTCGATTGGTATACAAATAATGAATGGTTATGAGTTCAATAGTTCAAATATTTGCACTATTGAACGAATGAAAAACATTCATTATTTGTTTTATACAACATCGAAGAAGATCTAATAGAACGTTAATCAACAAATTATGCTTTACTCCTTATATTAAAGATAAATTAAAGTTGGAGTCAAGCCTTCTCGATTACATTCAGATTGCCTTCGCGTCAGATACACGCAGGGATTCGTGCACGGCAGAGAGGTACGCAGTCTGCATATATCCAAAAATGCACGGCGAATATAACCAAAAATGCACGCTCGTGCAATAGAAAATCTATTGAATATCATGTGACCAACAATTCTCCAATCAAATGACAATGATCCACATAGGTGTTGTATAATATAGCATATAAATAGAGAAGAATGAAGGGGTTTAGAGCTCGATATTTGTTTGATGGAGGAAGCTGGTATAAGCGACTAATCCGTCTCTACCTAACTCATCAGAGGTTATGAATTATTTAGAGTGAAACTCTAGAGCCTTCAACGTGTGAAGACACGTGAATGTCACGGGCTCAAGATTGTCTAGTCTATTTGCAATGCCCTAGTGACTTTTACTATGACATGTGAATACAGATCAATCTTAATCTATTCGAACTTTCTCGACAATACTGTATCTATCTATCTATCTATCTATCAGGCTATAGTTCATCCAGACGTTGGACAAAGCCCTCCTCATAACCTTTCTATTCTCTTTTGTCTTTAGCTATCCTAGTCCAAGCGGCCGTTCCCATGTATGATGTTAGGTCATCTCTCCATCTTCTCTCCTGCCTTCCTCTTCTTGTCTTTCCCATCCTTGGTTGCCATTCTGTTAAACGATTTGTCCATCTATTGTCTTGAAGTCTTGCTACATGCCCAGCCCATCTCCACTTTGATTCTCTGACTTTCTCCATGATGTCTTTAACCTTTGTTTTCTGGCGTATGACTTTGTGATTGACTTTGTCTCGCAGTTAATTTCCTAATAGCTTATGTTTTGATTAATCTATAGTGATCCCGATAATTCAGAATGTTTGAATGTGTTTGCTAATAAACCAAGAATAAGAACAAATTGATGTGTTCGTAAACCATCATTCATTTCCAATAGGGTATAATAGCAAACACAGAATAAGAATTGGCTCTTCAAATACCATATTCACGTAGAACAGCAATTTAGCATGTGTATCCCCCAAATATTTAGTTCCTCACATAAACTAATTTATGTTGCTGGAATAATACGACGAGTATCCTCTAAAGAACCTAACATTGAATAAAAGGCATGTCAGTTGTCTACGGAAACCGGGAATGGTCATTCAGAAACTAATTTTCCCCAAGTCAAATCTTGTTTGTCATCGCTTTGATTTCAATTAAATTCAGCTTGAATAGACCAGGTGCACAGAAAAGAAACAAGGTCATATTTTCATTAATAAAACCTTAGTTGATATGAAAAACAACAGCATTATGATCAGCAAAGCGTAATGGCCTGCGTGCGTGCAAGACAACCAGGGTCATATTGGGCTCATTACTCGCCCGGATTGAGGGACTTGAAGCCAGAAATTGATAAGAATTATGTTTTACTCAAAAGGGTTGATTATTTCTACCGCCGTTCATATTACTCAATAATTCTACCCACTTACGTTCAGATGTCGTCATCAAAATCATGATAATGTGCATTATTAGTGTTCCTTTCAATAAACAAAGCAATGTACGTTCGCATATTTAAACATCATTATGGGAATTTAAATTAGAATAGGATGTATAAAAGGGGGTAGCTTATTTATACCAGTCTTGGTTTAAAAAGGAAAAACCATATACCCATCATGAATTGAATTTGTATACTTCTTTGCCTAAATGTAATTATGTCTGAATACACAAGTGAAAACATATACTCTGAATTTAATCATTAACATTAACCTGTCAACCTCAATGGGCTTTTAATGATGACCCCTTTGGTTCTTCTAATTTTGTTGAATAAATTAATTAAATGTACCTTTTATTAACCCTTTAAGTGCTTTAGTAATATTAATATCGCATTAATAAACTTTTTATAATAAACTTTAATAATCAATTTTAATGTTGGTATATTTTTGTAAACAGAATAATTGATAAAGACTGAAATTGAAATCAAATTTATCTGATGATCATAGATAAATGTTCTGATAAACGTTCTTGTAATTTATTGTTTTACCTTGAATAGACTTGATTAGAAAAATAAGTAAAGGTCTGAAATGATCACCCCCAGTATGTGTCAGTATTCCTCTCCTCTATAATAAAGGGCCTTATAATTATGTTTATTGAAGTTTGTGCCCAGAAAACATGATGAAATAAAGATACTTTATGATTCAAAGTCAGTCATGGGTAAATGCCTGATCCCTCTGTATGTACCTTAATTTGGTTTGCATGAAATAATTTAGTGTTCCGCCATTTTCAATCAGGGCTTGTGCTTTGATCTGTTTTAAGATATGCTATTGATCTCTTGGCTTTCAGGTTCTCCTGTCTTTATGTTTTGTAAACAAGCTTTGCCAGCTTCGTAAAGAATTAATAACAGTTTGTATATATTTTAAAGTGACAACGGAAATATTAATATGAAATATTGATTAAAAACGATTCATAAAAACAACAAGTATGAATACCAACTACCCATTCCACCATTTACTTTATTAAAAAACTTGCTTTTACAAATTTCTTGTTGCGCATGATTATACAAATGATAGATACAGTAATGTTCTTAAGGTTCAAGCTATGTATCAGCTGTATTAGACATTAACAATGCAATCCAACATTGAAACGAGCTACAATACAGGGTGTCCATGAAAATAAAAACCAAGGTTTATATTAGTAAATTACTCAATTATCCCACTTGTTCCCACGTATATATATATATATACAACACTGAAATTCTTAAATTCCTTTCTATCATATGACAATACAACTATGATCATTAAATAAAATTTGGCTGAATTCGGACGATCTGAAGTGGCAGTGCCAGAAAAAAAAAGTCAATGATAGTTGTTTTGTAGACAAATGATTCGGTAATACTAATTATCGAAACCCATCATATAATGCTTGATATCCTCATCTTTCATTCGAATAACTAAAGGCTAGCCCAAAGATCTATGGTTGACACAGTAAACTAAAAAGGTATTTGTCTTGTGATTATTAATTTCGCCATATGACAATTTGTGTTTTTGTCTTGCATTTGTATTCCTATTTGTACGTTCCTGTGATGTTTATGACACGAGATTTCTTCATCAATTCGTGTAAGTTAATATGTAAAGGGCTTAGAGACAATTAACCTTGACCGCTGTATAAAAGTGAATTAAAATGTACTTATTAGTTTTCCTGTTTTGTGCACATTAACCAAAAACTATTCAAGATTATTGAGTAATTTAACGATAAACTTGGGTCTCCTTTTTCAGGGACACCGTGAAACAATGAAGTTAATGCTGTACAAAAATTGGTACGTATGTGACCAAAATAATCTAGAATAAAGTACATTTTCTGAGTATGAGTAAAATATGGTGATTTCAATTTCGACTAAGATACTTCGAATTAAGAAGCACATGAAACTATACAGACAAGTTTATCATGGAGCAACAAGGTAACTTCAAGAACTGCATTTATCAGACACCAACTGATCCACTGCATAGAGATTAAACATATTTCTAGTGCTGGGCTCCTTTTTCAAGTGTTGAATAATGCTGGTTTTGGACTAGTTTTTTTCATTATATGACAAAGGTTTTGAGCCACAAATTATTATATTTTGTATCTCCTACGTTCCTTTCATAATTTCTTCTTCACCTGACTATTCATCTATACATACCCCAAATGGTTAATTTAACAGGACATTACCCTAACCCTAACCCTACATTTAAAACAATATAACTAATTGAACTAATGACCAATGATTAAACCTAGGAGGCCTTTAAGTTTCATCTGCCTGCAAGCGAACGTAGAGGACAGTAACTCTATTGTGCAATTGTTAACGGAACACGAGCATGCCCTGCTAATAACCATGTTTACTAAATGACTCATTTTTCACTACATATGTCTGTCTAATGACGCTTTAAAATGCATATAAATATACATTCAATTCAAGTCTTTATATTCAACCTTCACGAACAAAAATTACAAAGACGATTATAATGGTTATGATCACAAGGAAGCAAGATATTGCTTGTAATTGGGGCCCTTTAACAAACAAGAACATGATAATGAACATAATTAATAAATTGTATTACTTGCATAATACAAGTACGCATATACACACACACCAACGTAAATACACAACATATATATAAGGTTTTGCAGAAAGGATATAAAGGAGCGAAAAATAAGAAAGAATGAAATAAAAGTTAAAGAACGAAGGGTACCTACTCTACCATGGACAGGCGCGGATCCAGGATTTCTTAGGGGAGGGGGCCCAACTTTCTTTTTTTTTTTTTTGCTCCCGAAAATTTGAAAATCGCGCCGGCCGAAAAGTTGCTCAGTGGGGGGGGGGCGGGGGGGGGGGGGGGGGGGGGGGGGGTAGTGAGCACATTTTTTTTTTTGGTCCTCAAAATTTTTTCAATTTGCACCCCCCCCCCCCCCCCTTGAGCGCCAGGGCCCCCCGGCCCCCCACCCCCTGGATCCGCCACTGACCATGGATATCATTCTTTGAAAAAGATTTTTTATGTACATCGATTTAAATCTGTTAATTGTAAAACTGTATCTTAGTCAATGATTCAATGAACTTGATGTATTTATATATTCAACAATATACAAACACATATTTACATATTCAAGAATATGTATTTTTTCAAATGATTTGCCAAAGCGATTGTATATGTTATTTCCTTACGTCTGTTTTCACTCATTCTAACTCAAACGTGTATCTGAAAACATTCGCTTTGATCGAGCTAAGTCACATGGCTTTTTTACTTTTCAAAACTAGCCTACCCCCAACGAAGAAATTAATAAAAATGAAGGAGATTGGTCAATGTGTCTGTCAATTGAATCTGTGTGTTGCCGAAGCCACTGGCCTGTGTCCGTGATTTATAGTGGTTAAGGCATTGGCGTTTCAGCCAGTGACCCGATTCGATTCCCGATGGAAACAGTTTTGACAACCTTTGCATGAATATCAAAAAAGAGGACAGCGATTTAGTAACTTCAATTTGTTGCACTATATATACATTTATCATGTCATGACTAAAAATTACTAAAAAGAATTGAACAAAAATCATCGCACCATCATCATCTTATTATATATTTTTCAACAAATAAAAAACCTTCTTTCTAAGGAATACACCACAAAATATTATTACAGCAAAACATATTATACCATGAGTACTTTGATAAGCTACCATATATATAAATGTAGATATATAATTTCGTTAGTGAACTATAATAAAAATGATAACATATGAAAAATTGATCAGCTAGTTCCCGCATATGTGGTGACGCAATATTGGTAAGTGCAGAATGGTCGGGGAAGGTTCAGCCGATGCCCAACTTACCCCTCCCCTGCTTATAATGCCAATAAAAGGTCGTACTATCTTAATGGGACTTTGTTGCGATTTACATGAATAAGCTTGTTTTTATTCAGTAAGAATAAAATTAATGCATCGCTATAGTCAAAACCCCTACTGTGCCCGTGGCCGTTTGCAAAATCAGTTGTACCACTGGCATCTATGCCTTTGCTCTAAATTTCTTTGCTGAAGTCCGTTGAATCAATTGGAAGGTTGACAGCAGCATCACTTGTTGAAGAAGCAACATCATCAATCCTCTCATTGTGCATGATGCCATCCGCAGCATCCTCAGGAAGACCGACGACAGCATCATTGTTGGTGGTAGCAACATCATCGGTGCCCTCAGTAGCTTTCTTGACATCAGTTGAATCTAGAGTAACACTGAGGGTGTCAGCATTCGTGTATGAGGAAACGTCATCGCCTCTATTAGTGGATTTTGTGACAGATGCATCAAGAGGGAGACTTACCGTCACGACATCAGTGCTTGTTGCATCACGATCCGTGTCCTTGTTCTGTTCCTCGGTGGAACTTTGGATATCTCTGTTCATAGGTGGTGTGACTCCTTCTTCAACTTGGCTAACATCAAATGTCGGATTGAAGGTACACACAGGGTCTAGATTGTCGTCTTTGGTAGGGAACAAGTAACTACCCCTGGCTCCTGGGCGCAATTTGCTTATCATGCCAGCTGTCGAGGATAGCGCCGTCGAGCTCACCACACCACTGGAAGTGCTTGCTTCTCTCTTTAGGAAGTTGTCGAAACAAGTTAGCCCCCATTTCTTACGGATGTGAGGCTTCCGGACGCAGTACAGTAGAAAGATGAAAAATCCTTGGAAGGAGTTAAGGACGACAAAGATTGGCTGAGCCACCTGTTTAACGCAAATGTTTCAGAATTAATAATTAGGTATATGGCATCATGGACCTACTACGAATTTTCTTCAGATACTAAACATCTTAAGAGGTATTTTTGGTGTATGTTAATATCATAAATGAGTTCTCATAATATTTCTTAGAAGAGATAGATACCACACAGGAGTTATTTATGAAGCTAGTTGTCTTTACCTGACTGAATGACGGGATCAAAAGAAGATATCCGGTGACCCAGGTCAGACCGAGCAGGAGCAAGATGCAGATCGCGTTCTGGACGCGTACGATAGTCTCTCGACGTTCTTCCTTAGCCTCCCTTTTCACCCGACCAGCGATGTTGGCTGACCGGAGCAATTGTCGAACCACCAGTATAAAGATGACAATATTGATGAGGAGGATGATGGCCATGGGAATCAAGAGACCACCGATTTGAGCCCAGAATTGTAGAAAGCATCTGTTGATGGTAAATATGCATTTTGTAAAGTGACTGAATTAAATCAATCAATACTGGCTAGTTTAGCGATAGTTATACGAAATGTCCATGGTTTAAAACATTTTAACAGAAGAACTTTCATTGTACACTATTTCCCATTATTTATTTTGGCAAGTCCAAGCTTTGTTGTCCCATCCGTTACCAACAACATCTGAGATTTTAGTATGGGTGGTGACTGTATTCAATTGGTGGCCTTTCTAGAGCTTGGATCACACCATATGAACGCGACCACATGAGCGCGAAAGTGTTCGAGATCATCATTGCATACTTGCCAACTCATGAGATACCAAAAAAGCAAATGCCTATAATCTAGATTAAATAACAGAACCATGATTTTGCTGAATCCGAATTTGAAGATCATCAGGTATACCCTATTTTATGCAATCCAATATTCCAGCTAAAAGTTTATTAAGTATTACCACTTACAGATCATCATGAGCATAAGAGTCTCTAGCAATAGCTCCGGTAAGAATCACGATGAAAGCAGGAATTCCTGAAATGATATACGTGTATGAGTAAATGCATTTTTGTAGTCATTCATACTACGCCTATATTGGACAATGGCCTATATTAATCCTTTCCTCGTCTCTTTGTTATGCCTACTCATGTTCTCGTAAGTTGTGCTGTCCAGCTCAAAACCTTTTTTGCCACAGTTATGGCGACACTATGATTAGTTTTTAATGAATTAGATATCTCTGTTATTAAACTCTTCTTTGTACAACTCACATGCTACGCCGATTGCCGCGTAATAATAATAATGACGAATTACACATAAATGTCGAATTTATGTGCATTATTAGTTCATGCCTGTCAGACTATAGTTCGTCCTAATGTGATTTTCCCCATAACTAATGTCTATTTATTTAGTATGGCTAAATGAATGTATTTTGTTAGAGTTGTTGAACTATTCTGCTCAATAACAAAAAAGGAAAAACAATAAAATTTCGTTTGTTATATTAATATAAAAATAATTTCCTTTGGTCGCCCATTCATCTTCATTTTGATTGCGGAAGGTTGATCGCAGGAATTAAAGCAGGTTGTTGCACCTTGTCGAACTCACTGCTTTATGGATACTTTCAGTACCTACAGGTATAAGTACAAACAAGTCAGATGAAGGTTTCTGATCTAGAGACATTATGTATGTAAAAAAAATATACATACACTTCATGTTAATGGTACGCACTTTTCCAAGAAAAAAATATATTTAAGGAAACATATATCTTACCCCATGCAGCTAAGAAAGCCTTGATCATGAAATTCTGGATGTAGGTGTTAAAGATCTTCACAATGATGAGGTAGGTGTTGTACCCTTCCACACCCATCCATGCAATGGAGGACAAAACGAAGTATTGAACTAGGGCCGTCAGGAACCCACAGGGTCCAGCTTGGACCTCACGAGAATCCAGAGAGATCATGATGACAAATGTCGTGTAGAGACACAGTAAGGTCAGGCACAGACAGATGAAGATCTGGTTAGTCTGTTTGGTCCTCAAATCCCTATCAAGATTGTTACATTACAATTAGGTTAGGAAGGCGTCGAAGCAAAACTATACCATGCATAAACAGAATTACCATAAATTTATCAGTATTACAGAAGGATAGAAAGGTCACACAACGTAAACAACAAAGAACATAAACAGGTGGTAAATGTGTGTGAAACGAAGGACATTACTGGATTGTGCTCTACTTATTTATCTCTTCTATTACTGGGCACAAACCTTTCGAATGGAGACGCGTATTGGATGAAACCATTCAAACTATTCACGGCGATGTCAAATGAGAACAAAATTACGCCAAAGGTGTTGAAAATGAATATGATTCCTCTTCTATACAAGCTGCACACCATGATTTAGGAGATTTGATCTATGAAGTTGATATAATATCAATTTAATATATTGATATGATTTAACAAATGAATATATTGTAATATATTTACTACCCTCGTCACCAGGCATAACCCTTACATCACTAAGCAACTAATCATATTATGGCTGTTTCTGTTTTTCCTCCTCCTCCTCCTCCTTTCCGCCTCTTTCCCTTTCTATCACGAACTGTATATTGTTGATAGTAGTTCGCAATTAATAGCCCTGCTGGTTTAAAAAGAAGTAATACCGTACAGAACTTTGCTACAGGTTACACGTATTTCATGATAAATTGAATAACAGATAATTTAATACAAAGGGGGCATATTTCAATTTGCATGATTGTCTAATAAATTCAAAAAATGCATCTCTTTCATAGTTTATATAACCATTCTTTGTTCGAAAGCTTTTTTCCTTCAATTGAGCTCACTTGTTCCACAGGTAGGTCGCCAATGTGACAAGAAGACTGAAGATAGAAATAGAGCATCCGATGTAAGTCAGGATGTTGTATGCCTTGATTGGTGGCCCCTGTCTATGGATATCCTGTAACATGAAAACAATTGAGCCAAACTGAAATATCTTCTTCGAATGCTCAAATGAAACTGATCATTTGAAATAAGCTCTCCTAAACTCTCAGTGTTGTTAATTGAAAGCCAAGAAATTCGGGGTTCATTTTAATAGAAAGGGGTGAAACTTCAAATTACTGATGGAAGAGGGAAAAGGATATCACTTTACTACCTTTCGCATAAGAGTCCATAACTTCAAACTTTATTTGATCTCAAGAGTGAGATTAATATTTATACCCAATTGTAGACCAACTGTAAACTGTATTGTTATTTGGAAGTGAAATGGAAAATTCTAGAGGTTGAATGATGACCGCTCATCCACAAACAACTGGTAGTATTTGTATCACCAGTCTGGAAAGAAACTACTGTAGTAGCCGTATCCATTCTCATTACAACTGGAATAAGATATACTGTGTCCCACTTTAAAGTACATGGACCATATTATTTAATCCGTAGGACCAACTAGACCCCTTTTTCATCATGAGGATTATCACGCTATAGCTCTAGTAACCTACTGCGTTTACTTTAATAGTCGGGGTATAGTTGTTCGGGAAAAATTGTCTGGGTAGTAATTGACCGGCGATGACGGTTATAACGGTTATAACAACTGCCTAATTGCTTTTCACTGACCATTATAACAGCGAAGTTGGTAAGGTGATCACACGCACAGCGAACGCCCTCTTCGTCATAGCGCACATCGGATGATGCAAATCCAGAAACAAGAACACACCCATCCTGGGACCAATCTTCCTCCACCTCATCCCAGAATGAACACTTGGGATTCACGTATCCAGACTATACAACAGCAAAAAAAAAGAAGACAATCAGAAGGATAGACCTGAAGTCAATTTAGTTAGATAAAGCATGACAGAAGAATGATCAATAATTTAAATTGCTAAGTTTATAAGCCAATTTATGAGGGGAATCAAACACAGGAGTTCAAACAAAAATGACTTGAAATACATATAATGTTTAAATTTTAACCAAAATATGACTGTCTTTAAATATAATTATCAATAAATACTGCTAAAGGCAGATTACAAGTAGGTATAATATATGGGGAAAAACCCTTTTCTGCCATTTTATTGTTATACGTCTTACCTTTATTGTAGTGAAGGTGAAATTGATGAATTCGGTCAAGGCTGCTACTTTCCCTTGACCAATACTGAGAGAAATCACGGGCGAGTTAGCCGATCGATTGAAGCCTAGATTATCTACACTGATTGTGCGCAATGATTTAGAAATGAACAGGGCTGGAGTTGAAAATACATTGAAGTTGATCCGGACGTATTCACCACTGCCATTTGACGGCGATCCTGAGAGTGGGGCCGTAGACGAAATGACGGATGAAACTGAAGGTGGAATGTTGACCTGAGCGATGATGTCTGGTCTGGTAGCAATGACGTCAGCGCGGTCAGCTTTGGTCGGAGCATTGATGGTAATATTGGACTTGGTCAGGTCTGAAAGACTCGATCCAGCTAGCGAAAGCACAAGACCACGCCTTACGTCGTCAGCAGGTACACTCTGGACCTGTTATGTGAATTAAAACTTCAATATTTGATTTGGTTTTATTTCGATTTCCCCACGGCTCTGTCCCACAGTACAGTTATTCCCTTTAGATCTTTACGCTCTCGAAACCCTGGATAACTTGTTCTTCAAGCTAAATATAAGTAGGGGAAGGAAACCTTTGCTCAGCCAGGCTTTCTCGAGGAATGCTCTCCCTCGAAATACTCGTCATTTAGCAGATTGGTTGAGGTGCTCAAATATAATCTATAACAACATGTTTTAATTTGAATAGGTTTACGTTTAATCGATCCCTATTTCATTTTTGTATGTATCTTATTTCAATTGTTTCTTTTGTTTATAATGCGGATGCTTTTAGACGATTTCCTCTTTGCCTTGCGCGATGCAAAGCGGATCCGGCACCTTACAACATTTTAATTGTTATTATTATCATCAGCATTATAATTAATATTGCTGTTATTATTTAATCATTGTTATTATCAGCATAATTTTTTTTTTTTATTGTTATTATTTAGTAATAAATATGAAATATATCCCCTCTTGACAGATACGTAGTAGCAGATGAGTTTAGGTGTTAACAAATAATCTAAATACTTATCTATTTGAATTGGCGTATGAAAAATTGGTCCCTGTCAATTTTATATTTTCAATCTTCTCAATTTGTGTGTGTATAATGCAGTTTCTTTAATTTGAGCTCAATGCAAACAATTACATGAATTTTAACATAGACTTGGACACGATTTTATTGTTAGTATCCTGGTTAAAGTCAAATTATTTGTTCGAAGACAAAAATATAGAACTAAAATCACCTGTACGGCTATATTTGGCTGCTGAATGTTGAGCATCCCACCATCGGCAACCTCAACACGACTGATTTGTTCCTCAAAAGCCTGGACAAATTTACTTATTGCCCCACCTTCTTCCTCAGCGGCTTCAAGTACCTCTGCTTCTACCTGAGCTATATTGCTCGCAATATTGGCAATATACTCTGTTACCTGTCAAATTAAGCACACAAGACGGAGATTATTTAAACTATAGTAGGGTAAGGTTTCCAAAATTCGGAAATCAAACTGGATGATGATAGTGTATAATAACATGACAGCCTTAACACAGCTGTTATTTTGAAGTTATTGCACAATCTCTGCAAGGAGCAACCGCCAAGGGGTCAGAAAGATATGAAAGGACAATGACATACTTTAACCTGAAATAGAACCAATAAACTATACTTCAACATTTCCAAAAAGCCAGATTCATGGTTAGGCTCTATAGTAAATTATTCATTCACAGAAGCTTAGCTTTAAGGCTTCCAATATTGTTAACTAACGATTATGAGATTTACCTCTTTCACATCTATGACAATGTTATTCATTCATCGGAGGGAAAACTCAAATCTTTTTTTCTTTCGATAATCATCGGAACATGATAAATTTAATCATCCATCGCAACTTGATGTTCAATATGATTAGTCTGGCATTTTGCAAAATACCTCTTCACTAGTAAGATTTTGCTGCACAATGTTTGATGTTATCTCTGCCACAAACGTGATGTCATCTGATGTGATATCTTCGATGTTGGAAGTAACAGATGATACTTGCTGGCTCACTTCACCTGCGTTTTCTTCACTTACGATTACCTAAAGTTTGAGGGAAAAATATCTTACAGCATGTACATTTTAAGTGATCTGTTTTCCCTAATTAAGGTAATACAAAAGTTGTGAATATATTTCACTTATAACATTGCAATAATACATGTTAGGTTCATTTTTCCGTAAACCACCTTTATTATAAAAGAAAAATAGTGTCACATAATATCACAATATTTCACAACTCATGAACCGGTAGATAATTTCCGAAGAAATTTGTCGGCTATAATCGCTTAGGTTGTTAAAGGATCTTAAACAGACCAACATCTTATGAATGCAATCATTTGGTAATATTTTACTATTTCAACGTGTTTTCCAGATTTCAATGCCTTAACAAGAGTTACAAAATGAAGATAAGTAGGCCTGTTGCAAGTGCTCTTATTCTAACACTGTCAATGAATATGTCAGTGAATTTGTTGCCACCTTGTGTAAACGTTATCCAAAGCGATTGTGAATGGAATGACATTGAAACAATTAGTAGGATTATGAACCGTGAGCTATTCAATACCCGTCAGCTATGATTTTATAGTTTACAAATGAAAAGTAGGGATACACTCGAAAAAGTTGATTAAGAAGGGAACATAAATTTGTATTGTGTAAAATTGTACACAATACTGGGTAAAAATATTAAATCAAATCGGGTAAAATCTACCAAATGATAAGTCGTTCTAAATTCATCTGTTAAAAAAAATATATCAATCTTTTTTTCGGGTTGTAAAGTTTAGTGGTAACTTATATATACTAAACACAATTGAGTTACATACTATTTGGAAGTATTACAAAAATTATCAAATTAGTAAAGAAAATAAAACAAAACCTGTGCAATTTCGGTGAGAATGTCTGTGACAT
This sequence comes from Strongylocentrotus droebachiensis, assembly GCA_035222895.1. Lineage (NCBI taxonomy): Eukaryota > Metazoa > Echinodermata > Echinoidea > Camarodonta > Strongylocentrotidae > Strongylocentrotus > Strongylocentrotus droebachiensis. The sequence goes on along the minus strand of JAVYIG010004787.1, from coordinate 59,804 downwards.
TTCTAAATGGGCCGCAATTATCCATGGGTTGCCACTGGCTCTGGGTAATACCATCGCCGATACAGAGAGCCCGTCCAATGGGTTCAGTGGCTGTTCGGTAATAAACAAATATATATATATATCAACAAAACACTGGCAAACAGTTATTACCATATGCAAAGAAAAGAGGAGACATAAATAAAGTAAGTTCTGTCTATGATTGAGAGTTTCCAAATAATTCATGACTCTGGAACTATTCAACAGATCCAACAACATGGGAGAATCTACAATTTTAATTTGGGTCGGAGGGCAGGGGGCTTGGGGTTCATGCATTCAATATCTACGTGTGCCTCGCTCAAAATCAGTTTTATTCAAGCAGTTTGGGGGCTTGAACATAAATAGAGAGGGGCTTTGAGCCTCCAAGCCCCCATCTTTTTTTTCTTTTTTTTCCAAAGTATTTATTGAAAACAAATGTCATTCATAATAATAATAGTACATGATAATAATAATAGTAATAATAACATGTTCGTATAGACATAAAATATGTATAATAAATATATAGTGTAATAGTTAACTCATCAGCAATTAAACAAAATCAAAAAAATATCTGCCATTTCTTATTATGAAGATCGAGACGATTTTTCTTGAAAGCAATTATACGTTCCATATTTTCTAAATGTTTGAGAGCTCGTTGAAAAGAAGGAAATAGTGGAATAACGTTTTGCATTTTACAAGTGAATATAAAATATTTTGCATAAATAATAACTGTATTGACGAAATAAAAAATATTAATCACGAGAGTACCAAAAAAATATTCTTCATCTGTGAACAAAACATTTCGTATGTTCTTTTCTTTTAACCATGCACATATAACATTCCAGAAAGATCGTACTTTTTCACAATTTACAAATGAATGAGACAACGTCTGTTCATGATTTTCACAGAAAGTACACATTGAAGAAGTACTTATACCTATCTTATAAAGAAAACTTTGTGTTGCAATTTTTCTATGAATAAGTTTAAATTGGAAATTTCTCATTTTATTATCTATGGATGACCTATAAAGTAATGTAAAATGGGATTTCCAAATTAGTGAATCGTTTACATTATTTTGTAGATCCCTTTGCCATTTATCCTGTTGATTTGTTTCTGAGATATTTGCTGAAAATTTGTTTAAGAAAATATTGTACGTAAGTTTTGATATCTTTTTAGGTTTACGGAATTCGTTCAATAAAATATCAACACAATTTAGAGAAGCATTTTCTATTTCAAAATTTCCCTGTTTTAGAATACGTTACCAACTACTAGGTAATGCGGAAAGAACTGAATAATATAACATAAAAGCCCCATCTTGATTTGCTAGTCGGTTGACCATCATGATTTTTAGGCTGTTCTGTCAATAATATTGCCAATAAATGAGTCGTTTTTCATTCGAATTTCACCAATGTGTAAACGGAATTTGCGTTTTATATAGATATATAGCTTCAATGTCGCTCATAATATTGAGCCTTTTTGCAAGCCTTAAGGCCTGTTTAGATATGACGAGGCAAAACAGCAGTCGTATTTGTTTTTAATGATGGCATCAAGTGTTATACGCTTCACCTTTCTATATCTTTTGACACAGAGATATTAAAGTTAATATGCCCAAGTCATTTGTTGCAAGCAGTTGCTATTCATTAAAACTTTACATTAAAAAGAAACCATGGTGGCTTTTTTGCGGCGGTTTATCGCGACATATCTGAACAAAACTTTGGGGAAATTGTCATATTGGTCGTGCTTGACAACCTTATCTCCAGTCTACTTCTCGAATTAAAATAAATTACAGAAAATGAAAACTAACCTTGAGTAGTGTTGAATGGACACATTCCTGTTGAATTTGCCCAAGTTCCGTTTTCACCCACTGGAAATTCGACTCTTTCAAACCGAGGAGAAATCCATGAGATATTCTGGCAAATAGCTTCACAAAAAGAAAGAATAAAAAAGCATTTAAAAGAAGAAAGGCGTGATCGAAATTAAATTCAATGTTTGTTTGTTTATCTACAATAAAATGATTGCTGAGATTTGTGGAAATATCATTTTTCACCAAGGGGTGCCCAATGTTAAGGATGCTTAAACGTGCAGCGAGAAGGCAACTTGCTTAACTCGCCGAGGCACCATGATTAAAGGAGGGCTCCCACTTAGCCGAGTAATGGGAAGCTGGCGCGATCTTATGGCAAGCAGTTTTATCATTTAAACATATTTCTTGATTTCACGAAATCGAATTCTTGATATCACGAATTCAATTCTTGATATAAAGAATTACCATTGCTTTACAACGTAAAATTATTTCTTGCTATCATGAAATATGTTTTAATGATGAAACGGCTTGCCATAAGATCGCGCCAGCTCGCCACAACTCGAGGCTCCAACTCGGCTAAGTGGGAGCCCTGCTTTAGACTTGTCGCCTTCTCGACTTAAACAATGTGCCTTAGCTAGTTTTAGCTACTAGCCTTCGTGTCTTCACGTATTAAGCATGGGGACTTGGCGGCTTTAAGCACTCGCCCTCTCGCCTTCTTGGCCATAACAAGTCGCACGTTTCTGCACGTTGAGGATTCCGTTCAATACAGAGAATTTGATAATTATAAACAAGAATGATACTCTGTTACCTCCCCCGTTTCTTTTAAATGAATTCAATGCAGAGACACTGAATGAAGGAGTGCTCTATCAAATAAAGAGCCTCAAAGTCGCGAAAACTATTAATGACCAGTTTGTACACACGCACATGTATTTTTAATAAATCTTGCGTTTCAAATTATCTAGCGTACCAATGCCAGACGACCCGTTCCGTGGCGTATCCAGCATAACAGCTGCTCTACCCCCTCTATTTTAAAGGTCCATGCAAAATAAATTCTTGCAATGAGTAATAACACAAATGCGAACAAAATACGTTATGACCCCTAGCTTTTCACGTCCCCAACCCGCCATCTCTCTATCACACGTCCTTAAAAACATACTACATATATATGACTGAACTCGATACCGTTATCTTGAATTGAAATGGAGTTGTGATCGAGAAAACCATTCGATTCATTGGCTAGACTCTCAAGAGAAAGACCGATAAGATTTTGTGTCTCCAGTGCCGTCATATTGGTCCTCTCGATGTAGAAATTCATGTCAGCTTTGACGCTTCCTGGTCCTAGGGCTCTGCATGCTACAGATATGCTCTCCAATCCAGTACTAGTTCGGAGGCCTTGCTCCACCTTTACACAGGTACAAAAACAACAAACAGAAAAGGTAAAAACGTATATTAGATATTTCCTTTTTTAAGACTCATATCCTCCTGTAACTTTTTAAAGTATACGTCATAACCGAAAACCCTCTGTATGTAATATTTTGAAAGAATCACATTCCTGAGTTAAACTTATGGTAAAACTAGATGTGTCTCGCGCATCTCTGACCAAATTACATGAATGTCGTTGAATGAAGCATCACTGACTCATGTTTGGTTGAAATACGAACCTCGTTTCAAAGTTGCTAGTCATGCATGAGTGGGAGAAGCTCAAATTGTTCCTGCTACATGCACGTGCTATCATCCTTTCCAAATTCTGCTAGGAAACTTGTTTCAAAATGTACTTGCATTAAACAAAAACAAATCAATTCCACTGTACGGTTTAAACCCAAACCAATATTAGGCATTGCCTTGCAGAATATCACAAGAATGGGATAGTTCTTGCAGATATGCATCAAATAATTTTAGAATATACTTACATAGGTGCTTATGTTGAACGCCGTGTCTCTAAAGAGTTTGGAAGTTTTGTCATGAAGCTCGTCGCGGAATGAAATTGCAAATCTAGCATTCAAAACTAGAATATTTGTCAGATCTGAAAATGCAAACATATAAAACAAGAATCAGAGGTAGATTCAGAAGAGGGAACAGGGGGACATGACACCCCCCGGCGAAGAGGGTAAAATAAGGAAGAAAATGACAGAAGACTGAGGGGGGGGGGGGAGGGAGGGGAGCCTCGTCAGAGCAGGTTTTAGGTAAAACTGAACATCAAAAACCCGTTGAATTTTCTGTAGCTTGTTACATAATTTTCTTGTGCCCCCCCTTTCTCGTTTAAGAATCTTTGATCCTCCACTGAGAGTATCATGTTATGATTTGAACCTTGTGTTACCCTTTAATTCTGCTTATGATAATTATACAGTGAAACTGGTGGAGCGGCAGTGATGCAGAGTATAATTTCCTTTAAGAGGGCTGATACAAAAAAAATACAAGTAACTTACAAACAGCTTTCAGAAAAAGTCTTAATATCCAAGTTTGTATGTTAAATCAGTACATGTATATGAGAAATTTTAATCCATTACTTTTCACATACTTTTCCTAGTAAAATCATGTGTGATTTGATACGTCATTGTATGTCTGAATTGGGATCGTTATATTTGTATAAATGTAACATTTTCACGTAAAGCATAAGAAAATGTATATATTCAAAACATAATTGCATGCAAATAATGCATTTTCTGTATATATATTTTGTTGCTTTTTTCATCTGAAGTTTCATGACAAATGCTGACTATGTTTATCTGATATAAAATCAAAATAAATGAATTTTGAATTAATAATTCACTCATTTTTTGCAAAGTTTAGGGACAAAGACAAATTTACACAGGCCTATAATACATTGGTTTAATATTGAGGATATGTCAGTCTTTAATAACGTAGGCCTGCTAGCTCCATTTATACCGCATTAAATTTCTCGCAATCACAAGTGTATTCCACGCTTTTCGAGGGCCGTCATGAAAGCATGATATAGGCTAAACACATTCCCTCAGTTTTGTTATTTGTCTATGGTTGGCCTTATTCAAAATCTTTACCTTTGACATATACAGATGCTCGCATCGTGTCTAAAGTTTCTCCATTTCTCCCTGAGCCTCGACAAAAGTAATACCCGATGTCACTGGGCGCGACAGACAGGATTATCAAAGGATTCTGATTTTCTCTGTTGGGTAAAAGGACATCATCTTTGTACCAGTAGTATCGCTTGGCATTGTTGAAACCACATGTCAGCTCCACGTTGGCATTGATGTTGACTATCTGGCTTGATGGATGGACAGAAATCTCCAAAGGGACTGTCAATAATGATGATGAAAATGATAACAATAATAGTAATAATAACATAAATAATAATAATGAGAAGAAGAATATGTAGGAGAAGAAGAGGAATACAAAAAACTTAACAAAAACGATACAAATAATTATGAAATAAATAATGGTAATAATAAAATGAATAATAACAATAGTAATAATAATAATAATAATATTGATAATATTGATAAACATAATAAATACTACGAATATTCTACTACTACTACTAATACTGCTACTACTACAACTACTACTACTACTACTACCACTACAACTATTACTATTACTACTACTTCTACTACTACTACTACACTGTTAAAAAAATTCTCCATAAAAATACAGAAAAGTGCCTGCAGCAGAGTCTCGAGAACTCCTGTAATTTTACAGAACTTTGTTATCACAATTCACAAGTCATCAGTTTTTTAACAGCAAATATGGAGGTGATAAATACAAATTTTCTGTTTTTTATATATATATTTTTCCAGAACTCTAGAGAACTCCAGTTTTTTTTACACCATATTTGTAACCATAATTTAAAGCTGATCTGTTTAATAACATACAATCTGTAAGTGATTATAACATTTCATTTTTGTAAAAAAAAAAGACAGAAAAGTGTCTGATTCAGGGTTTACAGGAATCCTTTAGCTTTGCCACATTTTTCTTTTCACAATTTACAATTCATCTGTTTTTTAGCCGCAAATCTGCATATGATAAATGAAATTTATTCTTAAAAAAACAGAAAGATAACTTGCCGAACTACAAGGAACTCCTGTAATTTTGCAGCAGATCTACTATCAAAATTTACAGCTCATCTTTTTAATCACAAGCCATCTGTGATACATGAAATTTATCTTTAAAATAAAGACAGAGGAGTGCCTGAATCAAGGTTTACAGGAGTGCTTTAATTTGACTACATATTTCTCTTCAAAATCTACAGTCCATCTGTTTTGAAACAGAAAATCGGCATGTAAAAAAAAAATGAATAAAAAATAAACAAAAATAAAAAATAGAAAAATTATAACGGAATGAAAAAATAATAAAAAGGGCAGGGTGCTTGCAGAAGTCTCGAGAAATTCTGTAATTTTATAGCATGATTCATAATTTACAGCCAATCTGTTTTATAACATTTGTGTGTAATAAATGAAATTTCTCATGAAATTATTTAAATTATATCCTATAGAAATCCTACAAACATGTTCATGAAAAATCTGTAAGACCTTAATGCTAGAGTGTGTATGTACAAGTTACCATCAAAACACACACTAAAAAAATAAATCTTGTGACTGCTGCAGGCACCTGCTTTAATTTTACAGATACACAAGTCAGTCAAACAAACAACTGCAACATTTTGTAGTTTTTCAAGGGTTTATTTATCATTACCAATTACAAACATGTAAATACTGATCTGCAAGGAGCTTAATCAACAGTAAAACAATAAAAGCAAACTTCAGTAAGTAGCAAATATATCAAATGTAACAAAAACTATATGGCCTAACAAACAACTGCAACATTTTGTAGTTTTAAAAGGGTTCATTTATCATTACCAATTACAAACATGTAAATACTGATCTGCAAGGAGCTTAATCAACAAGAAAACAATAAAAGCAAACTTCAGTGAGTAACAAAGATATAAAATGTAACAAAAAACTATATAGCCTATAAGAACAATGCAGGTCCATGACAATTCATTTCAAGTACATAGCTAAGAGAGAGACATGGGTTGTTCTTATATCCATATAAGTACCTTGGACTACAAACTTTTTACAGATCTGCCAACCTCTGGGAATGAAAATTGTATTCTTTGGTCCCCAAAACTGATGTGCACTGCTCTTGCAGATGAAAAAAAAACAACAACATTGAAACACAGGTATAAACACAGTGGTTTTAACAACATGATTAAAGACATTGGATCACATTGCTATGATTGGGAGAAAACAAATTACTTGAAAGTTGAAGTTACCTGAAATACACATTCATCCAATTACCAATACTTATGTAAGTTTTATGAAATAGAGACATATAGAGATGATTTTTCTATACGATTTAACAAAAAACACCAAAAAACACCAAAAAACGAAAAAATCTTACTGGTTGGCAGCTCTGACATAGGTTTTCACACAAAACACAACTGAAATATTAAAAGGGAAACTAGCCATCTAAACTTGCATTGATAATGTACGTTCAAAACTGCCCACCAACGAGCCAAATGTAGCCAAAGTTGTGTGATATTGGAACACACATTGAGAGTTTGTACTGGTTTTGGTCAAGGAACATAGGAAAGAAATTATGTAAACCAACTATACTAAAAACAACCTTCAAAAGAACAAATATATATCAAATGATAGAGGAATACATATATAGGACCTAGTGAGGCTTTCTTCTCTCATGCCTATACAAATTAAAGTAAAATACAAGTAACATAGCAAACTGATCTGATAATCTATTGGCTTGTTTATCAAAAGCTTTTTTACCATCTTTTCTTCATGCATCATATCCTATTTAAAAAAATCTGCCAGTCACTTTTGGTCCATAAGATAAGCAATTTGCAGGTTGAAAGAGTAACATATGATTAATAACTTTCAAAACACTTCTATTTGCAAGCAGTTAAATCAGTTGCTATAGACTAATTCCCCTCAGACCATCCATTTAAGATTTCATTCAGCCTGGTCTTTTTTACAGCTCACCAAGTTTTGCCAAAGTGTTATAAAGCAAAAACTACTATGAACATGTTGTGATTTTTATGTCAGTTACTAAAGTTACTAAAGGTATTTTTTTGCTACCCAGGGGTCCCTACAGATGGCCCGCACTGGGACCATCTGCGGGGACCCCTGGGTAGCAAAAAAAATTTCCTCGCAAGTCACCAAAGCCTAATGTGACAGGGCCTTAAGGAAATGTTGCTCTTACCAATGGTATTAATAAGTTGATCTGTGTGCTATCAGAAGTGTGTCAGGCATTGTTCATGGGACACCCTGTATACATAGTTGAAGAAAATCAACATTCAGGTTCGCTTTCAGGAAGGCTGGCGAAAGAATCAGTTCTTCTACTGAAGGGACTGGTAGTGGCTGGACGTCAGGCTCTGGGGATAAAAGCCAGTACATCCCGGTGAATTGGCCACAAGTCTTTAGTTCATTTTGAAGCCAGTTGCGGTCATCATTGGTAATACTCCTCGTAAGAGGGTTATAGTCCTTTGGTGGCGGGTACATCTCATCAACAGATTTAACGGTTGCTGGTCCCTTCTTCTTACGCCACTGGCATTCAACGTCTGTCCTGCTGATGTTGTGGATGCCAAAGATGATGAGGGTTGCTGCGTGGCTGCACTTGTAGTGACCACGCGGACAGTCGCACCTTGACGAGGTAATGCTCTTCTCACCCAGCTGTACCTACAAATTAATTTGAGAAATAAAAAAAGAGAAAACCAATTAGAATATAATAACAAAATAGCACTGAAAATGCCAATTAAAGTCATAAAGTTATTTAAAAAATAATGTTAATTCATTGTGTAATCCATCCATGTAAGTAATTATTATATAGAATTTTTAAACAATAAAATACAGAACATATTCATAATATATGTTTTCACTGAAAACAAAACAAAAATGGGTAAAGCACACTGGAGCTGGCCATCGTGTATGAGGCTGTAATTTGTCTTTAGTTACGTTAGCTCTGATTCTGAATCTGAAGTGAAGGCAACTGGCTTTCGACCTTGACTATTTTCCTTCATTTTTTAAAGGATATGATCATATGGATGGAGTAAATGATAATCATGTTCAATGAGTTAGTATTCAAACCGAGAAATAAATCACGGAGTTCATGTCACAAACTTTGCAAAGCCTAGTTCAATTTCAAACCCCCGACAGTCGTTGAATTTACTGTGCACAAACACAAATATGCGCGAGTGGGACTACAGACAGTAGTCCCACTCGCGCATATTTGTGTTTGTGCATGTGAAGACATGACATTTTTTCGTGAACTACAAAACTCACCACAACGTTGTAACTTTTGTCTTTCATGCTGGCTCTAACAACTCCACGTAGTTCACCTGGAAAATAATCAAATTTCTCTACATGGTCTGATTTGTAGTGGTTTTCCCCTCGTTGCAGTGATTTCGGCTCGTCTGAAAAAAAAGATGCTAAGGCTGTTATCGAAATGGCGTCCATATTTGCTAATGCAAAGTCAATGCAAAAAGTCGCACGCGCGATGTCGGGCGGTTCAGCCACGCATAGCAACCTTTTGTGTAGAGCCAGTCAAGCGGTCGTCTGGGGGCAGTGACGTGACGTCATGCATATATGGGCGCGAACGAAGTGCACGCATGCATGTTACACGCTATCGCTAACGGTAACAAAAAAGTTGGCGGCAAGAAAAAAGAAAAGAAAGAAAAAATAAAATAAAAAAACAGAAATCTGAATAAGATATGAAAGCACTATTAAAACTTCCTGTTAGAAAAAAGAAAAAAAGAATAGAAAAGAAGAAAAAGAAGAAGATTAAGAAGATGCAGAAAAATTACGGTACCGGTATAGTTACAGTTTCAGTTCGTGGGAGTTCGTGTTGTTTTTATGGCATAAAAAAAAAAGATTTCTGAGAGGTCTACATGAACTTTGAAGTATATATATAATTATGCCTAGCCTACTAAAATTTAGGCCTATATAAAGCATAACCTCTGATAAAAGCAGACTAATTTCCGGTAAAAACGAAATCTTCTTTCCCTTTTAAATGTGCCCGAATTCGGCAGCTTGAGTCAATTAACAGAAAGGTTTTGTATTTTTACCGCAAATTATTTTACGTTGTTGAGTTTAAGGCATTAAAAGGCAGTTAAGGTCTTTTTTTTTTAAATTGAAAAGGGTATTTTGTAGAACATTAAATATCTATAGGGGATCTGAATGTCCTTGAAAAAAAACCCTCATCAACTTCTTTTTTAGATTTCTGTCAAATTGCAGTGAAATTCAGCTATTAATTTTACAGAATTGTTTACGGTATTTTCCTCTATAAATTCTGTCTTTTTTATTCATTAAACTAAATGAGATTGCTTTGAATAAATCGACACTTTGTAGAATTAAAAGCAAAATCTGCTTAAAAACATAGGCCTACGAATTTCCATAAAGAAAAAAACAATCCTTTTTTTAGAGAGGGAGAGAGATCCGTCCTTTTCACAGCAGAAAATGTCAAGTAACATTAATTATCAGAGTGGTTCTGTATTATTGTTTCCTGTATTTTTTTTATTCATTAAAACATGAGGTTTACTTTGAATAAAAAGACACTCCATTTATTTACATGGGATCTTCTTTTTAGAGATCTGTTAAATTGCAGAAAGTTTCTAGTTTACATTTTTACAGAATGAATCTGTATTTTAATTTCTGTAGATTCTTTCTTTTTATTCATTAAAACATGAGGTTTACTTTGAAAAAAAAAACGCTCTGTAGAATCATAATAAATCTGCATATTGGATCTGAAAGCATACAGAATTCCTATTAAAAAAAAACATCTCCCTTTCTTATAGAAATCTGTCCTGTTAAATTGCAGAAAATTCCAGTTACATCAATTTACAGAATGGTTCTGTATTTTTGTTTTCTGTAATTTCTTTTTTATTATCCGTTAAAAAATGAAGTTTTCTTAATAAAAAAAGAACATTCCGTAGAATTGTAAAAAATCTGTATATGGGATCTGAAATCACGCAAATTGCCTGTAAAAAAACAAAATCTTCATTTTTTCTAGACATTTGTCCTGTTAAATTACAGAAAATTTGCTGTTACAACACTTTAAAGAATGGTTCTGTATTTTTTTCTCTGTAAAATCTACTGTTTTTTTTAACAGTGTACTTCTACTTTATCTGCTACTCATTATAATTACATAATAATAAGGATAATAACAGCTAAATTTATATATACGTAAGTATCCGGGGGATGCTCAAGGCACCAACAAAAAGTATTATGAGCCCTACACTTGCCACACGGGTCTTAAACCATTCAAGGAATAAAATCCTGACATAAATAGTGACAAATGTATTTAATGAATGGCGACAACAGATGAATAAGCTCCCCCTCACCCTATCCATAGATGATTAAAAGACATTTGATTTACTTATCTAGAAATGGAAAGGTGGTTCATCATTTCTGGGGTAAAACATTGAGTCAATTCAATTTTAGTTCCAATTCACCCATCTTACGAAACGATGTGAATCATGGATTTGCACAACGTAATATAATATTTCAAAGACATAAGTAAATCCAAACATATGACTTACGAGTTGGTTCATCACAATGGATCCCCTCATAATGATCTTGGCATTCACACTCGTACTGTCCTTGTCCGATTGGACTGCAGACACCATTGGCACACAGGTCTTGTTGGGTGCAAGGATCGGTGTTATCTGTCAAAATTTAGTTTAATTCAATTTGTAGTAGCATAGAACTTACCACTGAATATTTGCAGTTTTTCAATATTCCGAAGGCTCGTATTTTCATAAACGAGACAGGGTTCTATCACATTTTCGGACTTATGAACCCTCAGAAATATGAACCATGTTAATTTTTTGGAGTTATGAACCCTATTTTATTTTCGGAATTACGAACCCTGTGTCATTTTTTTGAATGAAAAATCCTATATAATTTTCAGAATTATTCACCCTGTTCATTACCTGAGTTTTGAACCTTCGGGGAAATGGTATGTAACCAAAATACCAACGCATTCCCCCACAGTAAATGTGACGTCGTTCACAATCTGCAGAGCTGTAGAGCTGCTAATTCTAATAAAAAAAGCTTACATTTCAAAAGAAACAGAATGATAATAATAATAGGAAAATGTGACATATGAACTATTAGCCTCAAGATTAAGATTTTCGTGTTTGTTTGCGAATTACATATGTTTATATACATACATGACCGTTACATACGTACATACACAATTTATATATATCAGTATGCGTGTCTCTGTATTGGGGAAAATGCTTCCAAAATCCCAATTCGCTTTACCTATACCGCTTACCTATTTCACAGTTCTGGCCGATGAATGGACCCAAGCAAATACACTGGTAACCGATTTCAGTTAGCTGACAAGTACCTCCATTTAGGCAGGGTGTTGCGAGACATTCGTTTTCTGAACACAAAGGGAGCAATGTAATGAGTGAGAAATGGAAATAAAATTGTTGGTAATTCTAGAGCTTCACGTGGTCGTCCATTCTATTTTAATTTAAAGTTGAGCAATAGACCTACTGTATCTTTGTACAAAATAAACCCTGTTATTTTTTTTGAATTATGAACCCTATTTTATTTTAGGAATTACGAACCCTGTTTCATTTGTTTGAATGACGAATCCGATATAACTTTCATAATTATTCACCCTGTTCATTATCAGAGTTTTGAACCTTCGGGAAAATGCTATATAACCAAAATACCAACGCAATTTCGCTGGCTCCCCCTTGCCTCCACAGTGAGATGTGACGTCATCAAAAGTCTGTAGAGCTGTAGAGCTGCTAATCAAGCTTACATTTGAAGAAAAAAAATAGAATGATAATAACAATAGGAAAATGTGACATATCAACTATTAGCCTCAAGTTTCAGATTGTCGTGTTTCTTTGTGAATTACATATGTATATATCCATACATGAGCCTTATAAACACAATTTTTACATATCAGTATGCGTGTCTCTTTATTGTGAAAAAAGCTTCCTAAATCCCAATTCGCTTTACCTGTACCGCTTACCTATTTCACAGTTCTGGCCGATGAATGGACCCAAGCAAATACACTGGTAACCGATTTCAGTTTGCTGACAAATACCTCCATTTAGACAGGGTGTTGCGAGACATTCGTTTTCTGAACACAGACAAGGGAGCAATGTAATGAGTGGGAAATGGAAATAAAATTGTGCGTATAATTCTAGAGCTTCACGTGGTCGTCCATTCTATTTGAATTCAAAGTTGAGCAATAGACATACTGTATCTTTGTAAAAATATAAACCCTGTTATTTTTTTGGAATTATGAACCCTATTTTATTTTCGGAATTACGAACCCTGTTTTATTTTTTGTAATGACGAATCCTACATAATTTTCAGAATTATGCACCCTTTTCATTATCAGAGTTTTGTACCTTCGGGAAATGCTATATTACCAAAATACCAACGCATTTCGCTGGCTCCCCCTTGCAGGCGCGTAGCCACGGGGGGGGGGGGGGGGGGGCACGTGCCCCCCTAAAATTTCCAGGATCGGTTGAAATTTTGTAGACCCCTTTTTTTTTACCTCGATCGATTACATGTATGTGCCCCCCCCCCCAAACATCAAACTCTGGCTACGCGCCTGCCCCCTTGCCCCCACAGTGGGATATGACGTCATTAAAAGTCTGTAGAGCTGTAGAGCTGCTAATCAAGCCTTCATTTAAAAAAAGAAAGAATGATAATAACAATAGGAAAATGTGACATATCAACTATCAGCCTCAAGTTTCAGATTGTCGTGTTTCTTTGTGAATTACATAATACATGAGCCTTACATATATATATATACACAATTTTTTACATATCAGTATGCGTGTCTCTTTATTGTGTAAAAAAGCTTCCTAAATCCCAATTCGCTTTACCTGTACCGCTTACCTATGTCACAGTTCTGCCCGATGAATGGATCAATGCAAGCACATCGGTAACCGATTTCAGTTAGCTGACAAGTACCTCCATTTAGACAGGGTGTTGCGAGACATTCGTTTTCTGAACACAGACAAGGGAACAATGTAATGAGTGGGAAATGGAAATAAAATTGTGGGTATAATTCTTGAGCTTCACGTGGTCGTCCATTCTATTTGAATTTAAAGTTTAGCAATAGACATACTGTATCTCTGTACACTGTTAGAAAAAAATTAAACAAGTTGTTTAAAATTTTAAACAACCACAAGTTAACCGGTGAATCGCTCAACTGTTGTTTAAAAATTAAACAACTTAAGGTTGTTTAAGTTTTGAACACTTAGTTGTTTAAAAATTAGAAAAACTTTGAAACAACAGTTGTTTAGTAATAAAATTGCACAATTCGGTTGTTTAAAGCAAGTTGTGTAAATGTTGAACAATAATGTTTAAATTACTAAGCAACGGTTGTTTATTCAATATTACTGCACAACTGGGTTGTTTAAAAGGAGTTGCTTAAATTTTAAACAGAACTGTTTAATGGTTATTATCTGGTTGTTTGAATTTGTGAAATGACCTACTGGAACCACGTACTCCTGCAATAATCACGACGATAACACTGTAACATGTAGAGCTTGTTGCCAATTTACTTCAACATTTGTTCATCATATTCATTTAACAGTGACAGACATCATTATTATTTGTCTCTATAACTTCACCTAAACCCCATCGGCGAAGCCGAGAAGAACCAAGTCGTCGCCTTGCCCTTGTTCCGCCATTTTCGTCTGCACTGCATTGTACTAGCACTTGAACTGCACACTAGCACTGCATGCTTGCGCATGCATGTACCATGTACGTACTTTGTGCATATCGCATGTGTGCGGGCAAATTGCAATCGCGTATCGAGAAAATATCAACGACGGGAAATCATGATTGGTTAAATGTATCACGTGATTTTTCCCCCGGGACTTTTTAAACAACTCTGTTTAATTAAATCTTTTTGTTTTTTAATAGATAGTTGTTTAAGCCAATTGAGCACTGATTTTCGATTTTGAACAACGTTGTTTACGTTTTTAAACAACATTCTTTTAAACAGTGATATTTTAAACACCGTTCTAACTGTGTAAACGATATTGTCTACACTCTAGAAGTTACATTAGTTTGTTGATTCCGTAGAACATAAGAATACTTATGTATTGCGAGATTTCTAAATTATTGAAATGATAACGACTTATTGCATGTTGCTTAAAATTATTCTGAAAAGCACTGCGCAGGGGTATGAATATAAAGGACTACACGAAAGTGCGGAATCCGAAATTGGTCGAAAACTCATCACATTTCAATTTAAAAGTTCATGGTAGGCCGGGCATTTTCGATGGACTAGGCAGGTTGTAGATATGCCTCTTATCTCCTTAAATCTCCAACACTGTGAACACTTATTCTTTCCTCCCGGTAATTTGCATTGTTAGATTGGAATGTTAGGTAAATGATTTAATTATCCATTATGAAATTGGAACGCAAGATTACTCTATCTATCAACCCCGTTTAAGAAATTCTTACTGAGTAGGCATATTTTCAAAGTCCCTTAATTGCCATGATCTAGCTCCGTGAGTGTCCCTGACGGTGTGTGCGCTCTATAAGTTTACCCTAATATCATTATTATTACTAAGATTACACATACCTATTTCACAGTTCTGCCCAATAAATGGCTCAATGCAATCACACCGGTAATCGTTGTCAGCGAGATGACGACAGGTCCCTCCGTTTCGACAGGGTGTTGAGAGACATTCACCTTCTGAATGAAGAAGATAATTGAAACTACACATATAATCAATGGTGTATTGTGTGTTAAATCATCGTGAATCGCATACTATTAACACAGTCCAACCTGTCGAAATGAATGTTGATCATACACAAAATACGGCCAAATATTCATTAGGTAGGTATGGAGATATTGCAAAATGTGAAAACGGGATAATTCTCTCTAAAAAAAGTTAGTTACTAACGTGAGCTCCGTATCTTCTATTTTCGTCATTAATTACTCTAATTTACCCCTATCTAACCAGACAAAGTCGTTATTATCACCTTCCGCGTAATGGCACAGCTTTCGCCCATAATACAGTGCGTCCCAGAAAAAACGAAACCGAGAAGTATCGATGTTCTATCATAACTTAATCACAACTATAATTAATGAATGATACATATTTGGAAAGCTTAGAGTCTCCTCTTTCAGTTGATGCTACTCACATGATGCATATTTTATGCATAAGTGATTAAAAGCAATTTGAAGGAAGGAAACCAAAAAGACATTTGGCGGGCGGTATCTGAATTTCGAAGAAAAATTCACATTTCTAGAAAGTTGAGTTTCTGCCCTTTCATATGACACCTCAATCAAGAAAAATGAGCGAGGAATGACAAAGTTCTGTTTGTTTAAAGTAGTGCTTGCATTTCCATAATTTTATTAAACGAATTCGTTTTCACTGGCTGCTTGCCCTATCAATAAACGAAATTAACAAAAGACTTAACTCCGTTTCGTTGACAATCAGCCGTAGACGAGAGTCTTCATGCATGGCTGATTGTCAACGAAATTGAGTTAAGTCTTTTGTCAATTCTGCTTTTTGCTACGGCAGGCACACAGTGAAAACGAATTCGTTTGTTAAAATTATGAAAATGTAAGGGCTACTTTAAACAAACAGAACTTTGTTATTCCTGGCTCATTTTTCTTGATTGAGGTATCATATTAACTGAGAGCAGAAAATGAATTTTCTAGAAATATGAATTTTTCCTTGAAATTCAGATACCGCCCGCCAAATTACTTTTTGGTTTCCTTCCTTCAAATTGCTTTTAATCACTCATGCGTAAAATATGCATCACGTGAGTAGCATCAACAGAAAGAGGAGACTCTAAGCTTTCCAAGTATGTATCTTTCATTATTATGGTTGTGATTAAATTATGATAAAACATCGATACTTCTCGGTTTCGTTTTTTCTGGGACACACTGTATAGTCACTTTGGAAGGAACTGCCCACACACTTAATTATTAAATACGGACTCTCTTTATCCTATTTCAAGTGTACCATCCACCAAATGTGATTTGCTCCACTGGTCAAGGGTTGCATTTTGCTACACTACATCAAATTTATAAGCTTCAAATACTACTTCTATAGAGAGAAATTGCAAGTTTGAACGCTCTCTTAATTAACATAGAAAAGTGCCAGCATGGAACCCAAGTCCGACTTGGGGTTATATGTTATCTCTTTTTCTTCATACGTACTATCCGATAGCCGATGGGATCCCAGATTACCGACAATTGAGGTTGATTTTCTTCACTATAGCAATTGCATATATATTTTCTTTAGGTAATTGGTACACCTTTAATGCAAATCTATCTGAAATAATTCATCTAACATGGCTAACATCTGTTCACGCTTCCTCAAATAATGTATACTTATGCATTGACTTCTTTCCTTTTTCTTGCTTTCGTGTTTTCATGAATTTGTCTTCATTGAGAAAAGAGTGCATTCTATTTTCGCTTCAGTGAATCTTTTTACATAAGCCCTACTCTAGATTTCAAAATATTCCACTTCAGATTTTGTGTTATGCTCCCAGATGTATAATTTTTTTTTATCAGGCATGATATTTCATATGAAGCGATGTAATATAGACTGAAAAAAAAAAGTCAACTAAAGTGTAATTAGCTATTGCTATTAGTGTAATTGCTATACTCACCAGAAACAAGAATTGCAGTGACAATGATATCGACATGACCAACATTCAAGTATTTCCCACCTGCCATGACCAGCCACATTCGACTCGTTCTTATGTAAAAATCATCAACATAATTTGTGTGATCCTCTATGGTCCTTACTACGGACGCGTTATCGGATGGGTCAGTGCCAGTCCCGATCTGAACACGCATACTACAACAGTCAAGCAAAATATGTTGGAACTTGATGTGGAATCCATATGATGAGTTGGTTTGTAAAAGGAAGACGTGATATCCTCGTTCATACAGCTCCAAATTTGAGATGGCATAAGATTCATCTTCTCTTATGGTGGTTGGTGAATGATCTATGAAATCCAATCAAATCATGTCAGAATCAAAACATTACATTCCCCTAAATTTGATGAAAAGAATTCATTCTCTTTACCTCCAACATCCTATATGTATATCCACATGCACAAATATTTGTTTTCCTAATAATTGTCTTCCCTCTCCTCACTCTTCTTCTTCGTCGTCTTCTACTTCTTCCCCTCCTTTTTTTCTTGGTCTTCACATGCTTAATATAAAGATATATATATAACTACTACTAGTAATCTTTGTATTGATGGCACATCTTCTCTATTTGATTATTTTGTTGTACTAGTGTATAATGACAAACTGCTCCTCCATATATTTATTTCAGTAAATGAAATACATCAACAAATATGGCACTCCATGTCGTAATACGAAACATTTATAAAAGCAGTGACCTGATTGATTTCCTTGCAAATTGTCTTAGTAAATATCATAACAGTTGCATTTTTAGGGTTAAATATACAAAATATTTACAGCTCTGTCGATCTACTCCCTCTCTTGTAAAAAAGCGTAATTTGTATTATTTTCCCCAGACGCCATGATCCTCGCCACTGACTGGGTCCAATTATAATGGGGTTCGAAATCTTGTCCACACCATTTGTCTTCATCAAATATATTGATAAGTACTTCAATTATATACTTGTTTGTTGTTGTTTTTCTTTTAAATTTCAGTCTGGAGAATGTTGTTGTCACTTACCACATGATATCTCATCTACATAACTGTCGCATTCGTACCGTCCGTTACATACGTCATTTAGAGATATACTTGTGCCTGAATCCTTGCATAGAAACAAGCCTAATGTATTAAAGATAATAACATTTAAAAAAATTACTACTTCCTGTAAACCAAATTTAGTCTAAAGAAAAATGTGGCCGACCTTGATGTGATTCAAGTAGTGCTCTCGGAAAGGCATTGTTGCCAATACATAGTTATAAACGATCATATAGGCTTTGTTCTGCCTAAAAAAAATGAATAAAATAAGGGGTGATGGTCTTCACATGCTTAATATAAAGATATATATATAACTACTAGTAATCTTTGTATTGATGGCACATCATAACCAATAAGCTATAGGCCTATTAATCGTTCCTGCATTGCAACAAAATTAAACCAATCTCATCATGATTACAGAGAAGACATGGGACGTATTCTAAAACTTTTACATTCTATATTTTCTTCTGAAATTATTGTTCATGTTCACGATAGAAAGGATTTTCCAGAAATCAATTGCGACTAATCCCTGTGGTGCTCATATAAATAATATGAGGATTATGTAATAGGCCATTTGCAATGCTCACACTTTTTGAAAACAGATTCACAATACTATCAAGCTTTGTGAATTCGTAGCGACTAACTGCTAACCAAAACGTTTTCCACCGAAAAATGTCAGTATTTTAAATTTGAACCTATATCCATACTCACCTGATATATTAACGGCAGTTATGTCAATATCAAATTCAATGTAGTGATCGTAGGATTCGGAAAAAATAACAGCAACCCATATCTCATGACTGTCCACATACCACTCCGTATCGATTTGTTGAAAGTACCCACTTGTACTACTATATGTTTCGCTTACTGACTGCTGGTTAGTCCAATCATGTCCTTTCCCAAACAGAACGCTGAATCCGTTACAGTAGTAGCACTCAAAATACAAATATCCGAAATAAATTCGAAACCCATTTGTAGAGTCCGTTTCAAAGAGCCAGACGCTGTAAGTTTGTTGACCATAAGTAAACCCATAGATTGAAAACCGTTCTCCGTCTGGTAGAAATACTGCAGAATGATCTGAAAATCGTGTAACATACAACAACAAAAAATTCAACAACAAAAATTAAAACAAATAAAAAAATTAAAAAATCGTAACATGATTTACTACTGAAATAAGCTCATTGATAATATAAGGCCTACCTACACAATAAGCAAATCACAAAATACTTCGAATTTAGTGTGTGTTTTCTTTCTGTCTTTCTTTTCTTTCTTTTCCTTGTGTTTGAGATAATGTTGTGAAAAAATCATTTGTATGGATAACTCATAAATCATGTTTATAAACGACTTAATACGTATTCATTTCATGCATAAGGTAAATTGAACTCTACTTTGTGTCCTTGTTCAAATGGAGCTCAAATCGTAAGCAGTAAGATATAAACAAACAAACAAGGTGAAGAATACACTTACTGCATGAAGATTCGTCTTTATAATTGCTGCAGTCAATTATCCCATCACATGTTTTACTTTGCTGAATCCCGATATTGGTATTTGTTGAGCAGAAATACAAATCTCGTGGTTCTAACAACAACAAAAAATGATTTGGAAAGTTGCAATTTGTATTCATGTCAAAACCCTCCTGTTTTATTCTGCTAAAATTCCCCATTCAAGACGATCGCAAAGATTTTCGAAAACAACCCTAGTGCATTTCAATAGCCCTATTTATAATACCTATCGAACTGTCTAAACGTTACAAAGACGTATTACGTAACCCGAACTTGATTCGTATGGGGTATATAGTAGTGTATTAAGATTGCCCTTGATATGAGTTTTTTTCTCGAATGTCTTTGCGATCTTGTTATTCATGACCATTTTCAGTTCATACATTCAGATAAAAATCCAAGTCTTGTTTTTGTAGCTAATCCACGAATACTTGCATGTTACTTCTACAATGTTATCCTGTTGCCAATATAGTTGAAATAATCTTTTCTTCCCCCTTTTTCATGAAATCATGATAATTTATGTCTTTTTCTATTTGGTCCATTACCCAGCTCGTACGGCTTTTTTTTTTATAAGATGATGACGTGGATCCTTACCATATGATTGGTTGAAAGCGTACACGTGACCAGGCATTAATTTTGCCTAACGCGTAATTTTGATAATGACCGGTCATTAGTATAAAAAAAAATATATAAAACAAATAAAACATAATCTTATAAAACAAATAATACACACCATTTTGTTCGGGCATTAGTAAAATTACCCACACTCGGTGCCTCCAAAACAGTCCAAACACCCTCGGCTATCGCCTCGGGCGTGTTAAACTGTTACAAAGATACCTTGTGTGGGTAATTCTTACTAATGCCCTCGTTGATGTGTATTATTTGTTTACTAGTCTACATCGAGTTTGTTCATTATACACGTATTCCTGGCGATATTTTGTCCAGTCATCGTTTTGTCTGATTACAAGTAGGGCCAGAACACAGTAATGCAAATAATTCACATCTGCCATTCTATCGCTTAATAGTTTCCCTGAAAAACCGAATTTGACGAGATGGAATGTTATTAAAATGCAGTTCAGTTTTTTACAAGGGTGTCCGTAATTTACCATAATCCCAGTTTGGCAATTGCAGTGGTAGCTATTCTTTTTGTCACCGAATGAGAGTGTATACCTTTTTCTCTTAGCATAAAAGGGTGTGTTTAACTTCCAAAGCACCCCTGCGTACGCGCATGATAGTACGTATTTCTAATATTTAATGATGCAATGCAAACTTGGATACCTGTTAAATTTACGGAAGTGACGTCAATCTCCACATAGCCATAGCTGGATTCATCACCACCTATGACATCAAGCCACATTTCATTTGTTGTGACGTAAACATCGCTAAAATCATAGTTAAAGTAGTCGTTCAAGAAGATTTGATAGATGTCCCTTGGATCGCTGCCCGTTCCAATGACAATGTTGGTTCTGCAGCAATCCACATGGAGAGAAGACAAATGCACTCGAAATCCGGATGTAGAGTTTGTACGAAGCATAGTTCTATTGTAAGATCTACGTGTAATATCCGAACTGGTTATTTGAAAACGTTCCCCTTCATGTAGAAATATGTCTGTATGGCCTTGAAAAAACAAGAAAAATGAGCAGCACGTTACTTCGTTTGTTGTTGAATGTATTATTCAATAGTACTGCATTGTTAACATTAATGATGCGTGTGGCTTTTAAGGCTTTCACAAGGTAAGATAGAAAGCTTATCTCTCGATAATTTCGTCTATTCCTTATTATTGTTTTTATTTATTCATACAAAGTATGCGGTCGTATGAACAAAAAAGGATGAAATGTATAATTTATTTCGATTTGATTTCCATGGGAAGTGGGCAAAGCATTTACTTAAAAAAGTAGTATAATTTAGATTCGATATGATTATATGGGGGAAATGGATATGCATGGATACTGGAAAAGGTCCAGAGTACACAGAGTGATACTGGTTTTACAGCAATCTGAAAGATCATACATACTTTGTTAACCCACAGCAGTTGAATGTCTCCTTTAAGTGACGTTTTATTTTTATATTTTGATCTATTTTGATCTGAATTAGAAATTAGACTAAGACTATGGGCTGACACCTAAAAATCACTCGTTTCGTGACCACAATTTCGCACCACATTTTGTTAGCTGTAATATTTTCCTAAAAATATGCAAATACATCTGAAACCACTTGCCAGTCTCAGCTCTTACAAAATAAAATGAAAATGAATAAAAACTATCCATGATTAGTGTATATGAATATTAGTGAACAGCATGCATATGGACCGTACGTGGGCATGCAGGGCCAAGCCACATACACACAGCATGCCCATGTACATATGCATGCATGTTGTGTTGTGTGTACGTGTGTGTAGCTTGTCTATGTATGGGAATTAGACAGTCCACAATGCATGCAAAGTGAGCAGGCTCGTACAATATGATTCAGGTTGGTTGTTCTACATAATATTGCATACAGTGCTATAGCCTGTAAACAACATGGACAAGGATGGATGTGACGTCTGCTACCAAAAAGGTCTTTTGTTGTATGCATTTATGTTCTGATCAAGATGGAAAAGTCATAGTTTGTCAGTCTAGAGTAGAGGATGGTCCAAGTTTCTGACTTGTTGCCTTCGCTAGATCAAGATTTCTGGTTCAAGAGAAGCTGATATTGCAAGAAAGACTGCCAATATCAATAATGATACCGTAGTCCGTACGTGCACTGAAATGTGCAATGAAATGTGCAATTGTGAAAGATGTGAATATCAAGTTGCTGACACTGCTGAAGAGCGAGAAGAAGAGGAAGAAGAAGAGGAAGAAGAAGATGAAGATAATGAAGACTCTGATTTTGAGTAAGAAGGAAGGGTGTCATTGTTTGGAAAAAAATCCAGTGAATAAGTTCATTTATCGTTTTATATTTCGACACCTTGTAAATTACGTGTTATACATACATGTATGTATGTTGTATTAATTGTATTTATTATTTGTGTTGCTTTTGTGTTGCAATTTGATGCCCCACAGCTGCAATTGGGATTAGAAGTTGAAATAATAATACATTTGTGATAAAATAGCATAGACTTATATGTTCCACATATCCTTTTCATCATGTGAAATTGTTTTCTTGTGAATTATTCCAAAGGCGAAATGGTAGAAGAAATGGGGGACTGAGATGATATTTTTTGTCATTGAAAAGGATGCAGCCCAGGATTACATTCAGTTTCATAAAACTGTTGTCATTTTGAAGTACATTGCGTTATATTGACAAGAAGACGTGTTGGGTGATCAATACATTTTGATGCTGCATTGCCGGGGGAAAGTAATAGCATGGGCTACTAGTATTCGATTTGGAAAGCATTTATCATTTGCTGTACTGTATTTGTGTGTCCCTGATTTGTTCTTGTGCATTTTTCAGATTTTGTTTCTCCATAACTTATTTTCATGCATCCTCGTTGAACACCAATCTACTTTTAAAGCGTATTTTTACAAATGACTGTGAAATTGTTTCACTTAAATTCGCTTACTGCTTTAGATTACAGATTGGTGTGTAAATGATTGTTATACAATCATGTGCACTTCTACTAAAATGAACTCAAAAGTATGAGAAATTCCTGTTTATACAATAACCGCAGTTACGTTGTAGGATGTAGTGCAGTATTTCAAAGATACGAATAGGGATTGATTACATGTTGTTGCTCATGTGTAAAACTCAATTATGTAACACAGAGAGACATTCATTTGTAATTTGTGTAACATTGTATTGAAATTATTGGTCCCTTCTAAGTTCTAGATGAAATGGGACATTTTGCAAGAATGTGAATACGAAAACCAAAAGCAAAGAAAAAATAGTGTATTATGCTTATTGTAACTTGAAATGTAAATACATACATTGTACACTTTATGTCTGAGAGGAAAGTCAACAGATGTATTTCTTATTTTTCTTTATTAATCACCTGGAGGAAGTGTAAGATGATAAGATAGTGACAACCGTTCCTAAATGTAGGAGGGCACCAAACCGGTGGTATGGTTTGGACCTGTGCAATAAGAATATCCAGTATGCTTTTTTATACTATATGTTAACCTATCTATGTATAGGACTTGTTTACACGTATACAATCCAGCTACTGTATACGACATGAACACATACTTTTTATGCTATTAAGATCTGTATATTTCAGAAAAGTTTTTTGTCAAAATTTATGTAAATATCCTCACTTACAAAAATTAGTGACTATTAGTGTTTTCACTTGGCAATATGAGTATCTGGTTTGTGAGGTGATTTTTTTCTTCTTCACGTATAAGTATGCTAAGCATTACAAGTATGGAAATTGAAATGCAGTGAACAGTGCAGCTAGAGTGCCAAACAGACATCCGTAAAAGACATGTTATCACTTCCTTCAACTCTTTTTTTTTTTTGGGGGGGGATGGAATATATTCACCCATTTGAAGTTTATCATCTTTGCTCTTTGCAAAAGTTTTTTTTCCTCTCTCTGTTGAACAATTGATAGGACACTAAAACAAGCAAATATGAATCATCATTGTCAAGTATATTACATGTAGTCATGTAGCACTGACATAAAAAGAAATGATTTTGTTTGTAGAAGAAATTTGAATGCATGCCCCAAACTCATAAGTCTTGTGAGAATTAAAAATGCCAAATGAATGTGTAAATAAATCAAAGTTTAATGTGCCTTGCCATATACAGTGTTTGTTAGTATCAAGTCTTTTATAGGGTGTAATATACAAGAAAGTTGCTAGTGTTTGTGAGTGTTTTGTTTTTTGTTTTTTGTTTGTTTGTTTGAGTTAATGTGTGAGCGATAGGGTGTGAAGATGTGTGCGAATTAGTGTAGTATTCCCGGACATATACATGTACTGACTCGTAACGCCAAAATTAATACAAGAAAGTTGCTGGTGTTTGTGGATGCGTTTTGTTTGTTTTTGTTTGTTTGATTGTTTGTTTGATTGTTGAGTGAATGTGTTGACCAGATAATTTGGATTACTTTGAGAAAAAAAACATCGTCATTACACAACCAAAAATATAACTTTCCCTCTCCTCCGTTTCATGCTGTGAAAACAAGTGGACAAATATATGCATAATTTGCATATTTTATCTTCATTATTTTAATACTTGTAATAAATACATAATAACATCTATATTTCAAGGCTTAAATTATAATCTGCATTAATCTCAACTCAAATTATCTTTTTACATATAAGAAACAACTTCAAGAACGTGTACGTAAGCCGAAATCACATTTTTGCATGAATTAGCATAAATTACCAAATATCTCTTTTATTTGTAGTTTTTGGGGTTGGCAAGTGGAAAAATCAAAATCAGCACCAAAAAGTACCCTAGAAACAAGTAAAAGTGTGTGGTTCGGATTCGTGGACCACGGAATTGAAAAATGGCTCACATTTTCAGAAGTCAGCCCACAGTCTATAAGTTATACTTGGTTAAGTAGAAAGAGCAAAAATCTCTGGAAAACTGAAGTCCACTTTTTTATTGCAGTACGTTGTGCCATTCATGAATTAAACGGTGAGAGCGATTTAATCGAAAATTGTATGAGGTGAATTATTTGGCAACACGGAGTAAGATTCATGGTCACTGACTTTGACTTGACTTAGATGCGTAGGACGGTGTGTCCCCTTGCTCCCCTACGAGAAATCCTACTACATTCTGATCTGCCCTGGGCTTGTTGCTCTGTCTCTTGTGGGGGTAATCCCACATCGCATCGAATTGTATTCTTCCATCTCGTATGAGGGCGTCCCCGAGGTCTGCGTGCATCAAAGTAATTATTATATACTTGGTATGGTATGGTATGCGGGGATGCGGCATGCGTACAACGTGGCCAATCCATTTCAAGCGACGTTTAGTTAATGACTATTCGCATTTGGGGATTGGGATTTTCAGCCTCTGCCTGATTTACGGAGACTCCAGATTCTGCTCCATATGTGGCAATAGGGAGGATGGGGGCTCTGTAGATCCTGACTTAGAGTGTCCTCGAAATACTTTGGTTGGACCAGATTGCACTTTTCGGCCTTCCGAATGCCCAAGCAGCCTTATCCTTATTCGCCTCTCCACGCCATCTTCTATGGTAGAACTATTTTGCCGAGAAAGACAAGTTTATCAACTTTCTCAATATCGGTGTTGTTAGGTGAAATACCCTCCCATGCCATAAGTATTGCAACATGATGAAATTCGTTAAATTTGTGGTTAAATTTGTGTAGATGGGAACATTGATAACGCCAAATATCGAGATATTCTGGACGCCCACTTGTTTCCATCCATTGCTAACATCTTTGGCAACGCGCAACACCCGTTCGTCTTCCAGGATGACAACGCACCGGCACACAGGGCAGCCAGGATGGACCAATGGTATGACGAAACTGGCGTCAACAGGGTGCAGTGGCCGGCGCAATCACCAGATGCTAACCCGATAGAGAATCTGTGGGATGACATCAAGAGAGCCAACACCAAAGACCGACCAACCACGAGGGAAGGTTTGGTCCGCTCTATCTTCAGGGCCTGGGGCAGCATCACCCAAGAAAGATTGCAAGGACTCTACGCGACGATGCCAAGAAGGATGCGCGCCATCATTAGAAGGCGAGGATATCCAACAAAATACTAGAGACTCGTGAATCTTACATGAAAAATGACTATTGATATATCAATAAAATGTGCCTGATAGTATGATAAAAAGTGATGCACTACATATTCATTAAAACAGCACTCATTTTCATGTAATTATTTGTCTCCTGTGTAATGTGTGTGTCTATGTTGCAATACTTTTGGCACGGGAGGATATCTTGTTGTTCCTCTGTCATGATCTTGCATTTTGTAGCATTGATTTCCATTCCCAATCTTCTGCATGCCTTCTCCAGTTCATTTGTTGAGATGTGGAGGTTTTCAAATACGAGTTCCATGAGGGTTGTGTCATCTGCATATATGATGTTGTTGATACGCATGTCACCTATCTGTATTCCACGATCCAGTTGCTGGATGTCCTTCACCACATATTCCAGAAATAGGTTGAAGAGACTTGGAGAGAGGAGGCAGCCTTGTCTTACCCCAGTTATGACATCAAACCATTGGTTTATCATTTCATTCACCTTAACAGAGTATTGTGTTTGTTTGTACATGCTCTGTATGAGGTCAACTAAGGACTTGCCTATACCAATGGAACAGAAACATTTCCAGATAGCTTCCCTCCATATGGTATCAAATGCCTCTTTAAAGTAAAAAAAAGTTTAGGTAGATTGGTATCCTTCTTTCTCTGGCTTTTTTGATGATCTGTCTGACGTCAAACACAGCATCTGTGAAGCCCCTGTAACTTCTGAAACCACATTGTTCCTCTGCCAGATGATTCTCAATGGTTCCCTGTATTCTCATGAGGACCATTCTACAAAAAAATGTTCATTTGTATGGAGAGTAGCGTTATAGCCCTGTAGTTGGATGGACCCAGCATGTTTCATTCTAAAACGGAGTGATGAGAGCTTTGCTACATTCTTACGGGGTTTTACCTTCCGACCATGCTGCATTCTTTATTTTGAGCAGGACTTGTCACATTGGTTGTCCACCAGCCATCAGATTTTAGGCTGCTATTTTGTTATTCTTCAACAGTTTTATTGCTGCCTTTACTTCTTCAATTGTGAAAGGTTCAATTGGGTTATCTGTAGGTTGTGGGTAAGGGATGGGCTGAAGAGCAATTTCTTCCCTTGCGTGTTGAGGTGAGCGCTAAAATGTTCTTCCCAGCATTTCAACACATCTGCAGAAGCATTTTCTTTTAAAGATGCCGTCCTTGTTCTTTACTGCAGGTTGCATCTTGTCTCTTTAACCAGATAGTTTCTTCACCTTCGTGAAGAGCTCGTGGCTGTTGTTCTTTGCGTGAGCAATTTTCATTTCTTCCATCTCTGTGTCAAGAATTTTCTTCTTCCATTTTCTCACTTCATACTTCACCGTTTTATTTAGTTTTGTGAAGCTGTTCTTGTTGCAGGTCGAGGGATTGTTCATCTTGCAGATTCCAGTTTTCCTCCTTTGTTCACAAGCCTTAAAAACATCTTCTGGGAGACCTTTAACTTATTTTGACCTTTAGAAGCCTACAACTTTTTCTGTGATATTATTGGTTGTATCCCTGAATTTCTTCCATAGCCCATTCGTATCTGTGTCCTGGAGCTGAAGTAAGGATTCAAAGGCATCTCCAATCTTGGCTTTGAATGCTTTTACAATGTAAGAGTCATTAAATCTACCATCATCATAGCTGTTGGGGAGGCTGTTCATTCGCGTGGTCTTTGTAGGAGTGAACTTTACATTTGCCAGTACTAGATTATGGTCTGACCCAATGTCAGCTGAGCAGTACGATCTGCAGTTCTGGAATGTCTTTAATTTGTCTAATTTGGTGAAGTCTATCTGATTTCTGTAATGACCACATGGGGATGTCCATGTTACCCCACTACATTATTTGTGTTGGAAGTCGGTTTTACACTCTACAATTCCGTGTACTTGTCCATAGTTGGTGCCCATATTCCATGTCCGCTCCTACATTCGCGTTGAGGTCATCCACCACAATTCTGTTCTCTTTCCTAGGGACCTTCTGGATATGTAGCTGCAGTGCATCATAGAAAAGATCGCTTTATTGTTCACTATTTGCAGATGTAGGGGCGTAAACATGGATGATATTCATGATGCCTCCTTTTATTTAGAATGTTGCTGTGATGATCCTCGGTGAGACTGCTTCTTAGCTCACCAAGCATTGCAGGATTTATTAGAAATCATAATGCCGACTCCCTCACTGCTCGTTTATCTTCCCCGCTTGATAAAAGGATCGGGTACTCCTCTTTGGTTATATTAGCGTCTATGTGCCAGTCAGGTGTGTCTCACACAAACCTAAAATATTCAGGTCAAATCTCCGAGCTTCTTCAAGGAGTAAATCCCAATGCCCTGCTGTCTTCAGTGCTTTCACATTCCAGGTTCCAATATTCAGCATACCAGATTTCCTTATGTTGTTAAAGGAGTATAAAGTGGCTTCTTTCGTCATTTCAGGTACTTTATCTGTTCATGGTCGGTGGTTAGCCTTTTTCTGGACACTTACACTATTTGACGATGAAGTTACTCCCTTTACGTTGCACTTCTTCTTCTTCTTCTTCTTCTTCATGGCGTTCTTTTTTGTCGATGTACTCTGCTTCACTGGATTCTCCTCTGCTACGTTGTGTACCTGTGGAAATCATCCTGCAGATTCATCTAGCATCTGCATTCTATACTAACTCTGTCACTGTTTTTATGTAAACATTTGTCATTTGTTGTTGATTTCTGTTAGGGGAGGGGTACCTTTCGTTTACATTTGTTCATTTAATATACACTTTTGAAAATATCGAAAGAGTTGAAAATGTCAATAATTGGTCCCAAGTTGAGCAATGAAAGCTGATCCATGTTTACCTTTATAAAACTCTGAACTCCTATTGTTTATAAATCAAGTAATCTTTGAAACAAATCTTTTTACTTACATGATTTTTCATCCCAATAATCATCGCACTGATACGTTCCGTCACAGATTTCACCTTGGAAAAGTAGTTTATCAGAGTTTGAACATGTACTCAGACCTACAAACAAAGATAACAACGTGGTTCATAATTATGAAACTGCAATCAGAAAAGCTGACACACACCCACGCACCAACACACACACACACACACACACAATGGACAAAAAACGCACATACTTTCTGTATTTTTTTCTTTCTGCTTTTTCTTTCCTCCTCCTCTTTTCTATTCCACTCCCACCTATCATTTAGGGTTTCAAAGTGTTCTCTTTCTCTCATCTTTTTTGCTTTCCTATTTAAATCCTTATTCGCTTCCTCCTATAGTCTCTCTCCCTTTTCCTGTATTAGTTTCTACATTGCCCAACATATTTGAATATATGACCCTAGTATTGTGCCGTTGATTTCCCACAAAATCTTCACGGATTTGTTAAAAGGTAACTAATAGGAATCACAAAACAATGTGAACCTATTCACACCCCCTTCAACATTATCGCAAAGATTTTTCAAATATTAAGACATGAGAATTTTAATAGCCGCCTTGTGCGTCAGATATTGAACTGTGAAAACATGACATAGAAATACATAATACAACCGTGATAATATACGATACAGAAGTTGCCCGCGGGTAGTTCGATTTCTCAAAATTCTTTGCAATCGAAATCCAGATACCTACTTGATAAGCTGATAGGAGTGACTTCAATCTCGACACGGCCGTAGAAATAGGACTGATCTAAATTTCCCCGGAAACCGATGACTGCTATCCACATTTCATTGGAACCAACATAAACATCGTCTTCATAATATGTGAACGCACCGACAGTCTTGACGATCGATCGGCTGTTAGCCGTATCGTTTCCCGTACCTATCTTGATGGTCGCGTCATCGCAGTAATTAGGGTAATCATATTCATAAGCATAGCACTCAAGGTAGATAGCCACAAACTTTACTCGAAATCCATTCGTAGCGTTTGTCTTGAGAAGTGATGCATTATACATTTGTACATAGATCTCTGGAAACGAAAGAGTGTGGTTTTCGTTTTCTAGAAGGAACGTGGATGGATGATCTGTTGAAAAGATAGAATTAAATTCTCCTGTCAGGTTAAATATAAATATTAGTTGTCAGTAATTTTTCCTTAAAAAGGTGCCTTTTGGATGACATTTGTACAGGTTTACCCATTGACTACTGGATTATCTCATTCCCAGACGCTTTATGGGTTTGATCTGGCGAGGGACCTAGCGGTACATTCAGATGTACGCTCAGTTCTTTGTCTTTTACAAACTGACCGATCATGGATCGAAACGGAATCACGTCTGTCGGATGGTAATGTTAAAGGTCAGTCTTCGGATGTAAATATTTACAAACACCAACATGCACACTCTCGCACATAGTATTTTTTAATCGCAACTCGGCGTAGAATTATATTTTGTTGGATAAAAGAGATTAAAACAAGAAATTCAAAAATTATGAATAAAAAAACGCATTCGTTCTTAATACTCACTGCATTGCGCTTCATCGGCAAAATCTGGGCATTTATAGACTCCGTCGCACAAATCACGCGTTGTGAAGGAGATGCCAGAGGTTCTGCATTGTAATAGATCTGTTGTGATTAGGGAGAATATTTGATTTAATAAACCATATCGACTCACGATAAAATTCAATATATACACAATTGTGAGAAATGAAAGTTAAAAGAACAATAGTCCTTCCCTCTATTAATGTTCCCCTTTGGTGTCATCCAGTATGAATTTCTGACCCTGGCTATAAAGAATGCCTTTTCTTTACCACTAGACCACAGAGGCGAGCTATGCAGTAATTCCAAATAATCGACAAAATTTCAATATTTCATAATTCTTTGTCGAGGGCAGGTGAGTTTATAAACAACGACAAGCAGCATGTTTCAATGACATCCTAGCCTTAATCACACACACACGCACACACACACACTCATATACATAGGCCTATACATATATAAATATATATATTTATTTAATCATAATAATACAAATAGTACTGTGGCGGTTGAAGAAAAAATTGACAAGTGAAGAAGATATAATGAAACAACCTTAGAAGATACAACATGTTCTGCTTTAAATCATTGTTAAGTAGAGACAAATTTATTCAAAACCAACGTTCTTCAAAAAATGAAAAAAGGGGCGCAACATTTGAAAAGTGACTACAGGTAAGAAAAAACAAAGAGGGTATATGTGCTAGAAAATATGAAGAAATAAAGAAAAGACTGAGAATACGCGAATAAAAACGGAAAAAGTACAAAACAAAGAAAATGACTAGAAATCCGAAAATTATATTCAACTATAAAGACAAATCGGTGATAATCACACACTCACTGGATAGGTCCAGGGAAATGATCTCAACGTCCATTTTGAGTCTGGGGTAGCTCCCCTCTGATCCTATGACAGCAATCCACATCTCATTGGTATCTAGAAAGACATCATCAGGAGCGTAGCCTCTATATCCATGGATAGTTGTGATGACAGACTGTATGTTAGACGGATCGTTACCTGTCCCTATTTGGACTTCGTCATCATAATTTCTGAGATACAACTCTTGGAACACAACTCGAAATCCATTTGTAGTATTTGCCTGTAGCAAGGTTGCATTGTAAAATCGGCGGGTGTTTGAGTTCGGAATGTAGATGAAATGTGATAGGCCTTCCTGCAGATATCTAGAATTATCTGTTTAAAAAACAATTGAAGACAAGAAAACAAAAGGAATGTAAGAATATTTAAACAAAACAAGTGACGTTCGCATCCGTAAATGATTCTCATTAGTACTCAACTAAATATTGGCAAATA
This sequence comes from Strongylocentrotus droebachiensis, assembly GCA_035222895.1. NCBI lineage: Eukaryota > Metazoa > Echinodermata > Echinoidea > Camarodonta > Strongylocentrotidae > Strongylocentrotus > Strongylocentrotus droebachiensis. The sequence goes on along the minus strand of JAVYIG010004787.1, from coordinate 27,448 downwards.
AGCTTCTTCATCTTGGACTGACTAGTCTAGGAGCTTCCCAATATTACAACCGACATAGCAGTGTTTGATTTTTCAAAAGGCTTTCCGCACAAACGTTTCCATATGAAATTAGACTTGTATGGTATTCGCTCAAATAACAAGAGACGAATATCTATTCTCCTGTCAAAGAGACTACTACGTGTCCGTGTAAATGGACAATGCTCTGAGTGATTACCAGTCCTTAGTGCCACTTCATCGTGTTAGGCCCCATCTATTCTTACTCCACATCAATGCCATTCATGAAAAGTTTACTAGTACAACAATATTATTCGCCGATGATTGTCTGCCTTACCGTCCCATCAAATCTTCAGAAGATGAGAAAGCTCTATAAGAAAGGGAACACAGGGTAATATTTCCTACAAAATCCTTGATGTAATCCTAGAGGAAATAAACCAGACCCTTTACTTTGGCATCAACATCCAACAAGAGTTACGCTGGAATAGTCAGACTCATTATGCAACCGACAACGCCACAGTGTCCTTAACTTAGCTTAACGCAATGTCCATCACTGTTCATCCACTGTAACCTAAAGAAAAGTTGTATCTATCTCCTGTACGTCCTAACATGGACTATACGCCACAACAGCACGAGACCCTCATAGAGCCTAAAACATCTATGCTGTCGAGAAAGTTCAACGTCAGGCTGCACGTTTTATCACCAACACTTATGGAAGGGTCACCAAGCTGCTCAACCAACTCAACTGGGGGTCTCTTAATGACAGAAGGGAAGCACAACGTCTTACCTGCCTCTTCAAAATGACCAAGGGACAACTCGCCATCGACTACCAATCTTACACCAATCCTAAGGCAGACAGACGTAGACGAGGACACTCCAACCATTTTGAAATCAGCCTCACCACCACGGACGTCTATGCCAACTCATTTTCCCAAGGACTGTCAAGACATGGAACAACCTAAAACAAGCAACCATCGACCAAACCTCCCCGCTTTCATTTAAAGCTGTCACTAAAGAACTTTTCCTATTTAGGATGAAATGAATACAATATACAAGATAGAGACACTTTCTTTCTTTCTTTCTATCATTCTTTTCTTTAGTATTTCTTGAGTAATCCACACCAATACCAGCATTGTTTTTTAGTGGATTTCTCAATTCCCTTTAAAATACGACTCAATTCATACAAATACCATGCTTATATAGCTTGTATTCAAACTTTTATATTACTTATTACTTTATTGACATTTTATAATGTATAATTGCAAATAAGTCTCATTTTCTATGTTATATTGTAAATATCATTTCATATTAATGTTATGTATTAAGCATTCTTAAATGTTTTGATTGAGTTTTAGAAGAATTTTTTTTTTTGAATTTAATTGAAATCGCCACTCAGCATGTCTCATTTTGTATCAGTGACTTAAATATTTCAGTACCTTTGAGGGGTCAACTCTTATGAGTAAAATGGGTGACCATTTCAGGACAAGTCCCTGGCCTCAACCAAATTGTGAAAAGTCATAGGGAAAAGAGGGAATACCATTAAAGGCCGTAAGCACAAAAGCCATGACCCACGTTACTAAAATATTCAATGAAGGTCCCCGAGACAGACAAAACAAGTCTGCCTTCAAAATGATAAAGAAAATTCACTGTAAAAATGCAAGACACTAATAAATTTAATAATTTCATAAAACAGTGGAGAAGAATGTGAGAGGATGCGAAAGGTAAGGCGTATTATTTCCGCACCCGTGTTCCAACAAATTTTACGTTCGTGTAGTATTACCTGGGCACCAGTCTTTAGTCTACTGGATCAGTGTTTTTCAACCTTTTGCGGTCATATCACCCTTTAGAGAGTTTAACAGTTTCGCGTCAATCAATTCCAAATTCATCTATGAGGATTTTGTGTCCTTTTGTTTAAATAGGAAAGTGCCCCTTTTTACTACAGATAAGTACCCCTTCCCCTATTCATGAACGCCCTTTTCGCCTAAAGTAAGTTCCCCTCTTTAATATATTTGGTGCCCAATTTTCTTTGTAATAAATGCCCTTTTTTCCTTCCTACTCATATTTGCCCTTTTTAGGTATTAGAAATACCCCTTTTCAGCTCCGAGGATAAGTGCCTCTTTTAATTTGACGGATGCCCATTTCCATGTTTAATAAGTATCCTTCCCCCTTATGATAAGAGTTTATTTTACTTTTCTAATAAGTGCAACTGCCCAATTTTCGAAATATAATCGTGCCCGTTTTCAAAGGTAATAGATGTCTCTGCTCTAGATATTTATAAAGAGTCTGCCCTTTTTTACACCAAAACATTGCCCCTTTTAAATCAACTACAACCAAAATGTATGTCCACTTCTAACAGACCCATTTTCCAACCTACTTTTGAAGTTCATAAAATGTCAAGGTAACAAACTGTTTAGACAGTGCAGTAGTTTTCAAACTCAAGGCATCGCCATTTTACTAGTGTCATTCATTTTAAAGAAGACTGAGTTACATAAGAAGACATAATTACCATAAAATGTGCTATATAGCAAGATGTTTTTATTATCTATCAGCCCCCCCCCCCCCCGAAACAATAGATTTATCATAGTCTCCTTGATATGTGCCCCTAATTTAAAGCGACTGAGAGCAATTTTTCTCGAGTGATCCACAAAGCTCGCTCGCTACGCTCCTTTGCATTTATAGATTATCTCAAAAAGTAATATATATATGTTTTTCACTTAAAGATTGGGCTTTATAAAACTTCAAAAGGTTTGGTTAGTGCATCTAATAGAAAAGTGGGCGGTCGCAATGTGACCTCAACAAAATTATCATAGAATTTTAGAATTTGTTATTGATAACAAGTTTATTGTGTAGACTATCTATTACAAAATCAAATCGACCTGTCTATAACCATACACACGACTTCCTATTGACAGTGTGGTGCTACGGACCAAGCTTTGGGTTCTCTTCCGGAAGCTATGTCATTGATGTGTCATGTGTAGGGAAAAGGGTTACAATCTCCTGTGATAACGCACGCCATAACATGACTAAAACGACATATTGAAAAAGTCAGCTGCAGTTTTATAGTATCTATATCTGAGAAAAGAGGCATTATGTTTTTACTAACATATGATACATAATCATAAATTACACAAAAAACTGTAATACTTTTAAGGACGCAATACTAAATTTCAGTTGTTCTTTGACTTACTGCATGCTCCTTCATCCTCGTAATGATCGCAGTGGTAAAGCCCATCGCAAAGAACAGTCGGCGACACGCTCATGTTGGAGCTCGAACAAGCAAATAAGGCTGGTAGAATAAAGAATAAAGAGACAAAAATAACTAATGAGAAGCTCATAATGCTCGGAAATTTTACAATTGATTACACTAGGTTTTCTTTGATAACTTGTATTGATTAGGCGCGCTAAATTCACCTTATTAATACTATTACTCGTGGTATAACTGCAAACATGGTCTATCTTCATCAGTCGACTAGTGTTGAATAATTGTCATTTTATATATAATAAGCTAACACCAGTTATCACTGCTTTAATACACAGCGCTTTATAGTCCACCGATATTTTAAAAGAAAATTAATCCCACACTCACTTGATAAGTTAATAGAAATTATCTCAACGTCCATTCTAAGCCTGGGAGAACGCTTGGATCCGATGGCAGCAAACCACATCTCATTGGTATGTACATAGACATCATCAGCGTAAGATCTTGTTCCATGGATAGTTGTGATGACAGACTGTATGTCAGAAGGATCGTTGCCTGTCCCAATCTGTACTACATCATCATAAGCCACATACAAATCTTGGAACACAACTCGGAATCCATTCGTAGCGTATGTTTGTAGCAAGGTCGCGTTATACAATCGTCTTGTAGTAATGTATATTAAGGATATGAAATGTGATTCGCTTTCCTGAAGAAATGTTGAGGAATAATCTGTGAGGAAAACAAAGAAAAGAAGAAAAAAAAAATGAAGAAAAAAAAGTCACCTGTAGATGATTCTTACCAGTTCGTCAACTACAGTGTGAGTAAAAAAAAAATTACACCTGGATAATTGCTAATCATTTAAAAGACATCTATGAACCGTAAATTATTATAGATCTTATGAAAGAGTGATTTATCCCAGATAATTTGGTACCATTTTTTTTTTTTTTTTTTTTTTTGGGGGGGGGGGGGGTGGGTATGTGTTCACGCTTGGATGAACAGGAGGCATTGTTTGCGAGAGTGCAAAAATCGACTTGCGCCAAAGTTGCTTATGTGATGTTTGAATAAGGTTTCCAAGGTTTCCTCCTCATTACTGCAGATAATTGTTAGCATCATATGTATTTAATGACTTGCCATTACATCGTTTTTATTACTGTTGTATCAATCGAATATTATGTACATGTTTTGTTACCTTGTATATGCCTTACTTTGTAAATTCTTTTCATATGCAGTTAATGTGGAAATAAAACTTAAATAAAAAACAATAAAAAAACAATTAGGATTTGGGTATTAATTCGGTCTTTGCAGATCTAAATAACATCCCTAATAAAACTGATCATGCAACACATATCAAATATCAAATATCAAATATCAACGCACGTTTGTGCGCGTGTGTGTGGGTGTGTGTGAATTTGCCCTTTGCAAAAAGCATATGCTATGCATTTCATTTGATACATTCAATTCATTCTCTCACTCCGCTAATCCCAACATAGTACATATTGTAGGCATCACTTTGGCGCAAGTCGATTTTTGCACTCTCGCAAACAATGCCTCCTGTTCATCCAAGTATTACCAAATGAATTGGCATCCCCAATTTAGTTGGAAACGACACCTAAAATGTTTTTCTGGACTATTTGGTTCAAAAGTTAAGCGTGTTTATACATTAGACCATGCAGACTGGCGGCCATTTTGAATTTGACCTCTCAGGGTCATCAGAGGTCAAATCTGACTTTCCTCCACATCTGAAAATGAATCTTATGGTCTAAACTAACTATGCTAGAAGTTTCATGCTTTTCTCAAAAAGTGCACAATTCTCGTTATATTGGGAGCTTATCCGCTGTACTAAAGGATCACATACCACACAAAAATGATACCAAATGATTTGGGATAAAACACTCTTTCATAAGATGTATAATAATTTACTGTTAATAGATGATTTTTAAAATAATTAGCAATTTTCTAGTTGTAAACTTTTGTTTGACTCACACGGTATCGAATGGAAAATAAGCATCAGCACCTTGCACTGACTAGGCTGAGAACATCACCCGAAAAAATACCCTATATTATCCATAAAATTTGACCCCATAAGTTACTTAGACCATTCTATAAAAGCTTGTCGACCTGACCGTATCTGTCAGAGCTCCCCCAAAAGAGCCCACAGTCAGGTCGGTTTCAACCCATCTACCTCATGCATAAAATGTTGTTGGTACACTCTAAATTACAGGGATTTAAATTTAAATCTATAGGATTTATTTTTAAATCTTTCATGTACTGTAGGTAGGGACCAATCGATGTGGATTTAAAATTAATCTTCGCTAGGATTAAAAAGTTTTAATCTGTAAAGGATTAAAAAATAAGTTCAAAAGATTTATATTATAAATCTTTCTAGATTAAAATTAACCCTGATAAAGATTTAAAAGCAATCCTTTTTGGGACTTCTTTGTCATGTGACAAAATCTTATCGCCAGGATTGGTCAATTTGCCGTTAATTTTCGGAACTTTTTTTAATCTTTTGGGATTGAAAAAAATATATTTGAAACTCGGATTAAGAACCAGTTTAGCAATCTTTTAAGATTAAAAATCAATCTTTATGGATTTAATTTCATTCAAATCCGGCTTAAGATTTAAATTTTAAATCCCTGTAATTTAGAGTGTATGAATTATGATTGGACATTACAAAGCCTTTAGCAATTTCCCCCTTAAATCAAATGGACACACCTTTTAAAGGAAACATTCCCTGTTCATTCAAAATATAAAGACTGGCTTGTCCTGATATGCATAAACGACTTCATATTAACAAAATGTTGTGCTTAAAAACGATTTCATGGCGTCTGTTGAGGTGGTTTAGGGGGATTAACCCGACAGCTACACTCAGCCTGCTTCTCTTTTTATCAATTAATTATCAGTGGAATGGGTGACTATTTCAGGACAAGTCCCTGGACCCCAGGCGCGGATCCAGGGGGGGGGGGCACTGGCCCCCCGCCCCCCCCCCCCTCTGGGAAAAAAAGAAGGAAAACAAAAAGGGGGGAAAAAAAGAAGGAAAAACAAAAAAGGAGGGGAAAAAAAGAAGGGGAAAGAAAAGAAGGAAAAATAAAAAGGGGAAAAAAAAGGAGGAAAAAAGAACAGAGAGAGAGAGAGAGAGAGAAGGAAAAGAAGGGAAAGAGGAGAGAAAGGGAAAGAAAGAAGAGGAAGAAAAAAAGAAAAGGGGGAAGAAGTGATCGGGGGGGGGGGCGAAAGAGCCTCGCCTCCCCCTCCCCCAATCAAACAAATAAGAGAGAAGGAAGGAAATAGAAAGAAGGGGGTATCAGTTGCAATTTTTCCGCCAACAAGTTGTGGATCGGGGTGGGGATGGAGTAAAATGCCCTTGCCTCCCCCCGCCCCGCTAAAAAAAAGAGAGAAAGAAGGAAAAGGAAAAAAGGAGAGCTAAAAGGGACCGGAAAAAAAGGTGAAAAGAAGGGGAAATAGATCATTTGCAGTTAATCCCGCCAACTTACGTGTGGAGAAGGATGAAGGCCGAAATGACCTTGCCTCCCCCCTCCCCCTCCCCCCCATCAAACTTAATAGAGAGAGAAGGAAGGGAAGGGAAAGAGGAGAGAAAGGGAAAGAAAAAAAGAGAAAGAAGAAAGGTAGGGGAGATCAGTTGCGATTTTTCCGCCAACAAAGTGTAGATCGGGGGGGGGGGGGGAGCGGGGCACTGGCGTATTGATCGGGGAGGGGGCTCGGGGGAAATAAAATTTAAACGTGGTTTATTTCTTATTCCATAACGGTAGTTTACACATAATGCTGAAATGACATAATTTTCCGAGATTTTTCCTCATTCTTTAGTAAATTATACTTTTTTTATGCGTTTGTAAATTAACAGCCAGGCAAGAAATATGCTTCTTGAGATGCCTACATGTCAGGGCTAGCGAAACAGCGGGCATAGGGAGCCTCCAGCTCCCCCCCCCCCCCAAAAAAAAAAGAAAGAAAGAAAGAAAGAATAGTTAACTACCAGTGTCACAACAAAATAAGGTATCAAAAATTGCTCATCTGACCGTAATTAAACACTTAAAACCCCTGAGCTTCCGAAGGCTCTGGCCCCGGGACCCAACAAAGGACCCTTGGGCAGGCCCCTTGATACTCATCTGACCACAATTTAGTGCCTAAAACCCTTGATCTTCTGGGGGCTCCGCCCGCTGGACCTCATGCCAATCAGTGTCCTGCCAGTGTCACAAATAAAGTATACAAATATGTTCATCTGACCGTAATCAAATGTCTAAACCCCTGAGCTTCCGGGGGCTCTGCCCCCTGGACCCCACTGGATACCAATCTGACGGTAATGTAATGCTTAAAACCCCTGGGCTTCTGGGGCTCCGCCCGCTGGACCTCACGCCAATCAGTGTCCTGCCAGTGTCACAAATAAGCTTTAAAAAATGTTCATCTGACCGTTATCAGATGCCTGAAACCCCCGATATTCAGGGATTTCCGCACACTCGACTCCACCAGATGCCTTCAACCCATGAGTTTCCGGGGGCGGACAAGGTATCAAAAGATATTCATCTGACCGCAGGCGCGGTCAATGAAACGTACAAGCTTCCGCGCGGGGGGAGGTGAAAACTGAATTCAGGCGAGGATTAAGAGTCGAGAACGGTACAACGAATCTTCTTCGTTCTCTAATGATTTAATGAAACGTAAAAGCTTCCGCGCTTCGCGCGGGAGGGGGAAAACTGTATTCAGACGAGCAGGCACGTACGCAGGGGGGGGGTGGGGGGGGGGAGGGGTTAGGGGTTGAACCCCCCCTTCGGTTTTTTTTATGCGTGTATTTTGGAGCAAACCCCCCCCCCCCCCCCCATATGGAAACGTATCGTCCGCTCAATCTGACTCGTGTGCATAGAACAAATAAGCATTTTTCCATGAAAAAGTGAAGTTTTCTAAAATGTGCGTTTCTTTCCAGCATTGGGGCGCCCGGAAGTCACTCGGGTAACATTTCATAAAGTATAATATCAAAAGACCATATGCAAATTTTCTGTACTTTTGTCGGAAAAAATACATTTATCCAGCACAATGTCGTCTCTTTTTGCGTTGGAGAAGAGCAAATAGCGAGTTTCAATCACACTTTGGCCGCTCTCGCAAGCTCTCACTCGTTTCACTGTGGTCAAGCGACTTTCTAGCTTTCTTCTGGTTTTAAACTTGTTTTGATTGATTGTATAATTTTGTCGGAATAAAGGAAACAAAAAGGCTTGACCAATAACTTATCAGCATCGGAATTGACCTTTTGACCTTGAATACCCTGATGCAAGCGCACTAATGACGTCATCTTCGCTAAATCGGTATCTTTTATCGTAAAATGCTACACTTTCACAATGTTTATACATCTTGTTTAATTACTAGTAAGATATAACATATTTTGTCTGATATCACTAAAGTTTTGGGTTTTATTCAATGAGTAATTTTAAAATAGGAGCCATTTTACTGTTTTAATTTACTGGATCGTACCATTAAAGTCGCAGGGTAGAAAGATGCATTTTCCAACCGCGCCAAATTTATTTTACGTTCCGACATTAAAAATGGGTACGTGTTGTTAAGAATACACTGCTTTCTGCTCCACCAAACGTCCACATGCGGAGTCGTTTATCAACTAAAATATTCATGGTGCTTCCTTCCCAGGTGTTTGTGTTGTTGAAGCATTTCATTCACCTGCTATCATTCTTGATACTCCAATTGCCAGAACGCAAATTAAATTTTGGTTTTATAGTTTCATCGGAGTCGTTTATCAACCAAATTATTCAAATTTATGAATGCTTCCTCCCCAGGTGTTTGTGGTGTTTATGCATTTCATTCACCTGTTATTATACTTTGTACTCCAATTGTTAGAATACAAAATGCATTTTGGTTTTATAGTTTCATGCAATAAGTAAGTCAATAAAAGAGTATGTTCTGCACAATAAAAACAATGTGTGTCCCTATTGTACAATGTAATGTGTCCCCTCATTTGGTAACAGTTAATTTACCCATTCACATAATGGAACTACCTGCCCGATGAAGCCAGTGGCCCGTGACCCCTGAGCACTCAACACCGTGTGGGAGTCAGTTTTAGGTCAACTTCTTTTATGAGACAAATACAAGCAAACGTTTCCATATGCCTTTGTTTTGTTTGTTGTTGTTTAATTAAAAAATAAATACAAAAATATGCCAATGCCTGACATAAAAAAGGCGACCTCACCCCCCCACCCCCAACGGAACAACGGAACAAAATGTCAAATTTTCCTCTTACCACCCCCCCCCCCCCCCCGCTTATTTAGCGGCTGGCTGAGTCGTTGCGTGGGCCCCCCTAAAAAATCCTGGATTCGCACTTGCTGGCCCTTACCAACTTGAAACCAACCGGGTACCCATTTAACACCTGGGTAGAGAGTGGCAAATGTAGATCAATGTCTTCCAAAGGACATTAGTGCCGCGGTGGGACTTGAACCGCGGACCCTTGTGATCCACAGTCCGGTGACATATCCACTCGACCACGACATGTCTATTATAGCCTTGTCGTGCCGGAAAACTCGGACTCAGTAGATGACATTCGTATGGAAAATACACCATTTAATATATACAGAGCACTGGTATTATATTTGTACTTCTTCAATACTTAAACGGTGACAATATGTATGTATACTAATCACTGTAAAGCTCTTGCTTTGAATATTTTGAAAATTATATTCAAGTCAAACTGCATAGGAAGATAATATTGTTATATATGGATGAATATCAAATTGATATTTATTATTCACATGTTCATAACTCATATCTGATTTCAGTCAACTGTTATATCTTTCTGATTGGTCAAAATGGATGAGAATTTATATCATAATAAAGGCAATTTTATGTTCTTTCTTTCGATACATAATTTTCAACTTTCCGTTATTTGTTGTGCCTTTGAAAGAGATTTAAAGTGCAAATGCTTTTAGTGCAAATATTTGTGTGTGGTGACTAGGTACTTACGGCGTTTACATATAATAATGAAGTAGGCGGACATGGGTTGAAAAAATAAAATTCGCTTAATATCTATGACATACGACTTCCTATTGACAAAGTTTGGTGCTATTGATAAGGCTTTGGGTTCTCTTCCGGAAGCTCTGTCATTGATTTGCCATTATATAGGAAGAAAGCATTACCATCTCCTTTGATAACGCACGCCATAAAATAACTAAAAAGACATATTAAAAAGGTTAGCTGCATTGTTATAATACCTGTATCAGAGGGAAGACGCATTAGGTTTTTATTAACATATGCTTCATAAAACACAAAAAATGTAATACTTTTTGAAACTTTTAGAAACGCAGTACTAAATTAAAGTTGTTCTTTGACTTACTGCATGCTATTTCATCCTCGTAATGATCGCAGTGGTAAATCCCATCGCACAGGACAGTTGGTGACACGCTCATGTCGGAGCTCGAACAAGCAAATAAGGCTGATAGAACAATGATAATAGATGAGATTCATATAGCGCCATTATCCAATCTAATTAAATGATCAAGGAGCTTCAAAATAATAAGGAACACATTACATCATGACAAAGGAATCGTGTACATTTACATAAGACAACAAAATACAAACATGAAAGAATGAATGAATGTCTGTATTCAAAATGCAGGATTAAACAAATGGGATGTAAAGGCAGCTCTTAAAAGACTTTGAAGAATTGGATTTTCTCAGCGTTTGTGGAAGTGAATTCAACAGGGCTGGTTCGGCATGAGCAGAAGCTTAAATATAGAAGATAGAAGATAGAGAAAAAAGTAACTAATGAGAAGCTCATAATACTTGGATTTTTTTTCAATTTATTACGATAGGTTTTCCTTGATACCTGTAGTAATTACGACCAGTGTTAAATAATTGTCAATTTACATCTATAGTCAGGTTGCTCGGTGAAATTACCGTTACTGGCCGGATAAAAGCAACATTTTTGGTACAGAGCTTCATTAGGACCTACTTAACGATATTAGGCTAGGAGCCCCGCGGGCAACACATGTTATTTCTGGGCTACGAGGCGACGCCCCCGCCCCACACCCTTGTATGCTATTCTTGCCGGGGGCTCCTACCCTAATATCGTTCAGTAGGTCCTTAGGGAGCCCTGAACCAAAAATGGCATTTATACAACAACAAATCAATGTTATAACATTATTTGGGGGCTCCGAAAAGACGACCCCGCCCCCACACCTATAAATTGATTAATTTGTTTTGCCGGGGGCTCCTAGCCTAATATTGTCTAGTAGGTTCGAAGGAAGCCATGTACCAAAAATGCTTCTTTTATCCTGCAGTTAACGATAATCGATAAATTTGACGCTAAGCCACCTGACTACTAGTAAGAAGCCAGTTATCACTGCTTCAATACACAGAGTTTTATATTCCACCGATAAGTTTAAAGAAAGCTAGTCCCACACTCACTTGATAAGTTAATAGAAATGATCTCAACGTTCATTTCAAGCCTGGTGTAACTCTTTGATCGTATAGCAGCAAACCACATCTCATTGGTATGTACATAGGCATCATCAGCGTAAGATCTAGTTCCATGGATAGTTGTGATGACAGACTGTATGTCAGAAGGATCGTTGCCTGTCCCAATCTGTACTTCATCATCATAAGCGAGATACAAATCTTGGAACACAACTCGGAATCCATTCGTAGCGTATGTTTGTAGCAAGGTCGCGTTATACAATCTTTTTGTATTAGTGTATGGTAAGGAGATGAAATGTGATTCGCCTTCCTGAAGATATGTTGCTGAATAATCTGTAAGGAAAACAAAGACAAGAAAATAGTTAATTAATATTATGAAAAAACTAGAAAAAGGTCAACTGTAGATGATTCTTAACAGTGCTTCAACTATATACTGGAAGATAAGCATCATCACCTTGCACTGACTAGTCTGGGAACCTCATTTGAAAAGTACCCTATATTATCCATTAGATTCGACCCCCATAAGTTACTTAGACCATTTAGGCCATTCTATAAAAGCTTGTCGACCTGACCGTATCTGTCAGAGCTCCCCGAAAAGAGCCCACAGTCAGGTCGGTTTCAACCCATCTACCTCATGCTCACAATGTTGTTGGTATAAATCATGACCGGACATTACAAAGCATTTTGCAATTTTCCCCTTAAATCATATGGACACACCTTTTATATGAAACACTCTTTGTTTATTACAAAATATAAAGACTGGTTTGTCCTGATATGCATAAACGACTTCATATTGACAAAATGTTGTGCTTGGACACGATTGCATGGGGTCTGTTGAGGTGGTTTAGGGGGATTACCCCGATTACCCTCTATTATAGCCTTGTGGTGCCGGAAAACTCGGACTCAGTAGATGACATTCGTATGAAAAATACACCATTTATGATAAACAGAGCACTGGTATTATAATTTTACTTCTTCAATTATTCATACTTAAACGGTGACAATATGTATGTATCATAATCACTGTAAAGCTCTTGCTTTGAATATTTTGAAAATGATATTCAAGTCAAACTGCAAAGGAAGATAATATTTGTATATATGAATGAATATCAAATTGATATTTATTATTCACATGTTCTTAACTCATATCTGATTTCAGTCAACTGTTATATCTTTCTGATTGGTCAAAATGGATGAGAAGTTATATCATAATAAAGGCAATTTTATGTTCTTTCTTTTGATACATGATTTGTCAACTTTCCGTTATTTGTTGTGCCTTTGAAAGAGATGTAAAATGAAAATGCTTTTAGTGCAAATATTTGTGTGTAGTGACTAGGTACTAACGGCGTTTACATATAATAATGAAGTAGGCGGATATGGGTTGAAAAAATAAAATTCGCTTAATATCTATGACATACGACTTCCTGTTAACAAAGTTTGGTGCTATTGATAAGGCTTTGGGTTCTCTTCCGGGAGCTCTGTCATTGATTTGCCATTATACAGTATAGGAAGAAAGCATTACCATCTCCTTTGATAACGCACGCCATAAAATAACTAAAAAAGACATATTGAAAAGGTTAGCTGCAGTGTTATACTACCTGTATCAGAGGGAAGAGGCATTATGTTTTTATTAACATATGCTTCATAATCATAAACTACACACAAAATGTAATACTTTTAAGAAACACAGTACTAAATTAAACTTGTTCTTTGACTTACTGCATGCTCTTTCATCCTCGTAACGATCGCAGTGGTAAATCCCATCGCACAAGACAGTTGTTGACAAGCTCATGTTGGAGCTCGAACAATTAAAGAAGGCTGATAGAATAATGATAATAGTTGAGATTTATATAGCGCCATTATCCATTCTAATTAAATGATCAAGGAGCTTCAAAATAATAAGGAGCACATTACATCATGACAAAGGAATCGTGTACATTTACATAAGAAAGAAAACAATACAAACATGTAAGAATGAATGAATGTGTGTATTCAAACTGCAGGATTAAACAAATGGGATGTAAAGGCAGCTCTTAAAGACTTTGAAGAATTGGATTTTCTCAGCTTCTGTGGAAGTCAATTCCACAGGGCTGGTCCGGCATGAGCTAAAGCTTAAATATAGAAGATAGAAGATAGGGAAAAAAGTTACTAATGAGAACCTCATAATACTTGGAAATGTTTCAATTTATTACGATAGGTTTTCCTTGATTACTTGTAGTAATTAGGAGATTTCAGTTCATCTTATTAAAAGCATTATTGAATATAGAAGATAGAGAAAACGTAATTGATGAGAAACTCATAATACCTACAAATTTTACAATTTATTACACTAGGTTTTCTTTGATACCTGTAGTAATTACGACCAGTGTTAAATAACTGTCAATTTACATCTATAATCAGGTGGCTCAATGAAATTACCGTTACTTGCCAGATAAAAGCAACATTTTTTGTACAGAGCTTCATTAGGACCTACTGAACGATATTAGGCTAGAAACCCCGGGCAACAATTTTTATTTTGGGGCTACGAGGCGACGCCCCCGCCCAACACCCTTATATGCTATTCTTGCCGGGGGCTCCTACCCTTATATCGTTCAGTAGGTCCTAAGGGAGCCCTGAACCCAAAATGGCATTTATACAACAACAAATCAATGTTATAAAATTATTTGGGGGCTCCGAAAAGACGACCCAGCCCCCATTCCCTTAAGGCGCCTTGGATTAATTCGAGTGGCAGTAAACACGCGGCTTATTAACCTGAGAGTGCATGCATCAAAGCTGTCGGAGTTAATCCCGGATGCACGATTTGCCCACGAAAAGCCGCATTGTGTGTGTGCGAGGACCGTGACGTCTTTTTCAAGCCAGAAAAACCACGATTAATTTTCAAAGATTCGTCATACTTGTTTAGCTCCCTCTGCGGCTAAACTAAGTTATTTAGCTTAGCTTGAGTTCGTGTCTAATTAGCACTGTACTCTGTATGTTTGGAATGGATCATTATGCACAATAAAAACACGGTAAACACCGTTTAAAAGGGTTGTTTACAAGTAATAAGACCTGTTTAAAAATTCAACAAGCTGTTGTATTGTAATGAACTGTTAGCATTTTAAACAATTACGTTTTATCTGTGTATATATAACCGAATGAATTTTTAAAAAGTAAATTTTTTTTCGGGGATCGAGGTAACTTGGAGATGTCAATCTAGACACATTATGGGAGCCCCATTCAAATTTAATTCTCCAGCAATTAATGGAAATAAAGACTAGTGTTTTTTTTTTTCTCTCTCGCCGGTATAAACAATTGCGTGCTCGCCATAAAGCCAATGTGTTGATTCATGAATTCTTGTTTGGAGACTATGCTATTCCATTGTCATGTAACTCATAGAGGCAAAACACATTTTACGAAAGTTTTTAATTTTTTTTTTTCTTTGAACTTGGTATAAAGCCCTCTCCAAAGAAAACATTTTCCCTTGTTCCTGTTCATCTCTTTTCCTCCCTCTCTTCTCTATCTCTCTCTTTTCTCCCCACTCTCTCTTTTGTTTCTTCACTGGCCACCCATATTATGGGTGCAGTCTGCCTCCCTATCCGCATTCTGCCCCGTGCCCCCCCCCCCCCTCCCCCCGTACGATAGTGTTTCTCCGGCTTATTATTATCATTATCATCATCATCATATTATTATTATCATTATTTAGATGGGGAGGGTGATGAATAATGAAAGGAAAGCAATTAATAAAAATTCGTTTATAATCGTTTAAAAATTTGGGTTGATTTTACTCTTCCATTCAATAAATCTCATTAAAATGTGAAAACTGCACTCATTATACATTTTTTGTCTTCCTCCCTCCCCCAAGTATACTAATGTGTCTCCTGCTTTTTGTTTGTTTGTTAGGTGGGGTAATGGAAGGAAGGTAACAAATCATTGATTGACATTCGTTTAGAAATTTGCGTTTATTTTGCTCACATCACAAAAAAAATCAAGATGAATCAATACTCTTGCACAAGATTCAAGATTACGATTTATGATACTTTATTTCTCCAATCGTGCAAAATATAAAATAACATTCTCAATTGCTCCTGTTTGTTGTACTGTCATATTATTCATTATAATCGTTTTTTTTTCTTCTTCATAAGCATGTCCATTTTTCTTTCACATGAAATTCTGATACTGATGGTACTTCATTGGGAGCAGCGTAATCCGCGCTCGCCCTAAAGAAATCACATGACGGCAGGCACCCTAGTACCTCATAATCCGCCCTTCTATTGTTCGAGTTTATAACCATGACAACGAACTCTACCTTTGGCCAAGTTCATTGTTCCTCTTACGTAACATAGATCTAGATAGGCCTCAGACATAACTCTTTTCGTATATTCATTCTATATACCGGTAGTTCTAAAATGCTTTCAAATATTTTGTATCGTTTTTGTTTGTATATACTTTGTCAATTTACTTACAAACTATTATTGTCAAATTTGCTAATACTAATAAACTATTACGTTTCCCCTATCATCTTCCGCTCTAGAATCCTATCATTTATTTATTTTTACATTTTTCTTGTCTCTCTCTCTGTATTACAATAATAATGAAGCGTCTAACTTTCTCTCTCTCTCTCTCTCTCATCTCTCTCTCTCTTTCTTTCTCTCTGTCTCTCATCTCTCTCTGTCTCTCTCTTTCTCTTTCTCTGTCATCTCTCTCTCTCTCTCTTTCTCTCTCTCTCTCTCTGTGTCTGTCTGTCTCTCTTTGTCTATATCTGCCAATGTCGTTTTCCATCTACATCTTTTATATTGTTTTCTATTCCGCCATTTGCTTGCAATATAATATAATGAAAAGACACATTCAATTCATTCTGTCCGTATGATGGACATAATCATAATCTATTTTAAGCAAAGCATGCCCAAGGAATGTAATATATAATTATATATATTAAAAACAAATATTATTTATATATTATTCATAATATACACGCATATTATGTGAGTGCATAAACGTAAATTAGAATTTAAAACAAAATTGCTCATATTATTCGGCAATAGTGGTCATAAACTGACTGACTTGCCTAAATAAAACAACAACAACAACGACAGTCCATTCACCGGCATGTATGCGTGAGAAGATGGAGCTGGTGGATTATTCCAATGATAGAAAACAATAGCCGGATTATCTGAACTACGGTCTGCCCATTTTCATTCGCTTTGTTATGATCTGCAGTGAAAAAGCAGGAAGTCTATTCATGTTTTTGATTTTCGAACCCATCAGTTGCAATGTTTTGTTTGCATCCACTAAATACTAGCTTCTGGTGTTTATATTTCATCAAGAGATTAAGAAATATAACGTAAACATTCAGAAGAAGCTAAAATTGAACGGAGAGAAGAATATAACAGTACAATAATAATTATCAGAAGTAAAACTTTTGAATATAAATCTCTGTTGCATCAAACTGATATGACAAAAAATGTTTATTATGCTATATTGATGGTTTTAATATACGTCGGACATTATACTTAAGCGAAAATATATAAACAAACAGAACAGAAAGAATAAAAAGAGCCCGGGGGGGGGGGTGATTAGAGAGAAAAATATCATAATGATGAATACAGTACAGACTTCGTCCAACTTTCTGTCTCTCCCACCCCTCTCACTCATATTGTTTATTTCTGAACTCTAAATATGAAAGCCATCTTCCTTCGCTTACTTTTATGTCAACCTCAACTGGCAATATGATTTTGTGTGTCTTGTTTCCCTGTTTAATACTTTTTTCTTATCTAATTACCATTCTTTAGCTCAAAATCTATCACAATCACTAACATAATGGCGCATAAAATGTTAACGCAACGTATTACCATAGCATGAAAGGCGAGTTTGATAGAGAGGGGAGAGGGGAAAGGGGGGTGGGGGACTGGGGAGGGTGTCTATTCAATAAACTACTGTTTAATGCGCGGAGTTGGGCAAAGGCAACGTTGAATGTCCGAGATAAAATTATTAGGAGCCAGAGCAAATAACACTGAGTTCCCATAGGAAATATATTTATTCAGATGGCCATATCTCAGCCAATACTTCACATATTCAATTGTTATCAATATTAGGACATTATTTGTGATGCTCTTTCGGAAAATTAAGAAAAATTGAGAAATTCAAAACATAGATTATTGATTACGTCACACTTCACCACTTATTTTAAATTTGTTTATTACCTGTGTATCTGTGTTAGATTCTTTTCATTTCATATACCTGGGGACAAACCTTTGATTTTTCCTTCCTCTCGATCACTCCTATTGTTTCATGTTTATTTCTGAACTCTAAATATATCCATCTTTCTTCGTTGATAAAATAAAACGATTGTCTAGTCTAAGTCGTTGGTAAGATTTTTTTAGGCATGATTGTGCAATCAAAGAAAATAATACTAAGCTGGTAGAATTGTTGTATATACTTTAATTTTGTATGTAATGTTTCACTCGTTTCACTCAATCATTGAGTAATTAATGTAAATATGTATTGAAATTATGGAAATAAAAACCTCGCTTGAGGATAAAAGAAAAAATGAAGGCTGCTGCTGTTGTTATTGTTACTTATTTTTTACGGCGCTTTCATTCAAAAAGCTCATATTTTGCGCCATTCATTTATAAATATTAAACAATGTTTTCATGATTAGTCAAGCGTATTGCCCATAAGTTTATAAATGTTCCAGAAGTCAAATATTGTTTAAGATAACCCAACACAGATTAATGAAGTTTGGAAACGAAAACGAGACAAATGAAGCTACAACAAAGCGAAACATATTAAAGGAAGAAAAAGCATTAATGTATGACTTGTATAAATGTGTGATAAATAATTTTCCTTAATAAGTTATCCCTTTGAGGAAAGGAATCTGAATTCTGACCATAAATAACAGGGACCGCGGAGCGTTTTTGAGAGTAGGGGGGGGGGGTGGGAGGTCTGAGCATGCGAACAATCTATAAACCCCTTTTTCGGAGCTTTTATGAAACGTGTCTACTAAAAAAAAAAACCAGCCACCCGCCTCCGCGGCCCCTGCATAGTTTGAGAGTTACATGGCCTATAGAGGGCGGTCAACTGGTATGAGTTGAAAGCGATATGAGAACGTCGCACACTGTTCTAAAGTCGTTGGACCGTACGCCCTTTTGTGCGGGATTTTCGCATGGCGTCTTCTCAATAGAGAGTTTCGGACAGCTGTGGCTTTCACGCAAACTAGGCCGCGTTGCATAAAGCCGCGTGTTTACTGCCACTCGAATTGATCCAAGGCGCCTAAATTGATTTTTGTTTTGCCGGGGGGACCTAGCCTAATATTGTTTAGTAAGTTCAAAAGAAGCCATGTTATCACAGCTTCAATACACAGAGTTTTATATTCCACCGGTATGTTTAAAGAAAATTAGTCCCACACTCACTTGATAAATCAATAGAAATGATCTCAACGTCAATGTCAAGCCTGGTGAAACTCTTTGATTTTATGGCAGCAAACCACATCTCGTTGGTATCTACATAGACATCATCAGGATTGTAGTCTCTAGTTCCATGGAAAGTTGTGATGATAGACTGTATGGCAGAAGGATCGTTGCCTGTCCCAATCTGTACTTCATCATCATCAGCGAGATACAAATCTTGGAACACAACTCGAAATCCATTCGTAGCGTATGTTTGTAGTAAGGTTGCGTTATACAGTCTTCTTGTATAAGTGTATGGTAAGGAGATGAAATGTGATTCGCCTTTCTCAAGATAAGTTGTTGGATAATCTGTAAGAAAAGATTTGTATAAGAACAGAAGAAAGAAATGAATTTTTAAAAAAGGGAAAAAAGAAAAGAAAAGAAAAAACAAGTATTTTTCGTATTATAATTTGTAGATGTTTCTTTAACTAGACATTGGTAGTTAAGCTTCATCACTTTGCACTGGATAGTTTAGGAACCTCCTCCGAAAGAAAATATTTGTCCAAAAGATTAGACCCCCTTAATTTACTTAGACCATACAGGTTATTCTTTAAAAAAAGGTTGTTGACCTGACCGTATAATGACAGATCTGTCAGCACTCCAAAAACAGAGCCCAAAGTCGAGTCGGTTTCATGCCATCTACCTCATAAACGTTATTTCGTTGGTAGAAAAAAATGGCCAGGGGATATGCTTATTGGGTATTGCAAATTTTCCTAAGTTGTATTCTATAGCATGTATATGATAGTAGGCAGCGGAGCATAATTTGTTAGAACACGGGGATGTAGTCAGAAAGAATTTCAGGATTAATATCAAGGAGGTATTATGTTACTTACTACACATTGATTCATCCTCATAATTGTCACAGTTGAAATATCCGTCACAAACCACCGTCATTGACACGTTCATGTTCGATCCCGAACAAGGAAACAAATCTAAAACCATAAAGAGAATAAGGAATGTCATTATTTATTCACTTCTTATCACACTCATTCTTTTTATTATTATTTTGATAAAATTCAATATGTACTCTAAGTTTGGTTCGTGCACCCTTTCTTTTATTGTAAACATTTTTTTAAATACAAAAGTTACGAAATTCTATTAATATTGAATAATGTTGCTACATAGTTCCATCTACTTTCACGTGCTCGGACCTGAAACTAAAGTACTGAAAATCAATATCATATCCATGTACCAAATTTTAATCTAAGTCTACGAGTACATTCAGTGTCGTATCAGGTCAATTACCCCGTGGACAATCCCCCCGGAAAATTACCCCCGGAAAACTACCCCCGTAGGACGATTACCCCCCGGAAAATTACCCCCCCCAAGGACAATCACCCCCCGGAAAATTACTCCCCGGAGAATTACCCCCCGAGGACAACTACCCCTCGGGGACAATTACCTCCCGAGGACAACTACCCCCGAGGACAACTACCCCCCCCCCGAGGACAACTACCCCCGAGGACAATTACCCCCCGATGACAACTACCCCCAAAGACAACTACCCCCCGAGTACAATTACCCCCCCGAGGACAATTACCCCCGAGGACAACACCCCCCCCGAGGACAATTACCCCCCATTGACACTACTGGGCCTGGTGGCTCAGTGGTTAGAGCGCCCATCTCATGTACGGAAGGTCGTGGGTTCGAACCCCGGCCGAGTCATACCAAAGACTTATAACAATGGGACCTTCTGCCTTCTAGCTAGGAGCTCAGCATATTATATTGGAGAAGCGTAGTAATAATTATGTTATGTTATGGAGGGCCCGCTGGAAGAGCAGTTTCATAACTGAAGTGGCTACCCTGGGTAAATAAAACGTTATTATTATTATTATTATTATTACCCTCGAGGACAACTACCCCCGAGGACAACTACCCCTCTCCCTTCGACGACAACCCCCCCCCCCCCCCCGAGGACAATAACCCCTGGAGGACAACTACCCCCAATGACAATCATCCCCGAGGAATTTATAAGACTGACGTATAACGCAAGTTTCTCTCCAAATTGCTATTTACAGAAAATTGCATAAACCTTCATTTTCTTTGTTATTTATGAAGTTCATTTCAGTCTTTTCAAATTATTCAATTCTATATGGGGGGGGGGGGGTTGCCCAATTCCCCTGTAGTTTTGCTACCGAGTAAAGAACAGAAATTACATTTCTTAGAAATTAAACAATGCATTGCGCGCAGATGAGTACGCGTTACAGCATCTCTCACCATCAATGGCACGTTACTTCCCGGATAAAAGCAACATTTTTGGTACAGAGCTTCATAAGGACCTACTAAACGACATTAGGCTAGGAGCCCCGGGCAACAAATTTTTATTCTGGGCTACGAGGCGACGCCCCCGCCCAAAACCCTTATATGCTATTCTTGCCGGGGGCTCCTACCCTAATATCGTTCAGAAGGTCCTAAGGGAGCCCTGCACCAAAAATGGCATTTATACAACAACAAATCAATGTTATACAATTATTTAGGGGCTCCGAAAGGACAACCCCGTCCCCACACCCTTAACTTCATTTTTTTTTTGCCGGGGGCACCTGGCCTAATATTGTTTAGTAGGTTTGAAGGAAGCCATGTACCGAAAATGGTGCTTTTATCCGGCAGTTAACGATAATCGATAAATTTGACGCTAAGCCACCTGACTACTAGTAAGAAGCCAGTTATCACTGCTTCAATACACAGAGTTTTATATTCTACCGATATGTTTAAAGAAAACTAGTCCCACTCTCACTTGATAAGTTAATAGAAATGATCTCAACGTCAATTTCACGCCCGGTGGAATCCTTTGATCCGATGGCAGCAAACCACATCTCATTGGTATGTACATAGACATCATCAGCGTAAGATCTAGTTGCATGGATAGTTGTGATGACAGACTGTATGGCAGAAGGATCGTTGCCTGTCCCAATCTGTACTTCATCATTATCATCGAGAAACAAATCTTGGAACACAACTAGAAATCCATTTGTAGCGTATGTTTGTAGTAAGGTTGCGTTATACAGTCTTCTTGTATTAGTGTATGGTAAGGAGATGAAATGTGATTCGCCTTTCTCAAGATAAGTTGTTGGATAATCTGTAAGAAAAGATTTGTAGAAGAACAGAAGAAAGAAATGATTTTTTTTTAAAGGGAAAACAAGAAAAGACAAGAAAAACAAGTTTTTTTCGTATTACATTTTTAGATGTTTCTTTAACTAGACATTGGTAGTTTAGCTTCATCACTTTGCACTGGCTAGTCTAGGAACCTCCTCCGAAAGAAAATATTTGTCCAAAAGATTAGACCCCCTTAATTTACTTAGACCATACAGGTTATTCCTTAAAAAAAGGTTATTGACGTGACCGTATAATGACAGATCTGTCGGCACTCCAAAAACAGAGCCCAAAGTCGAGTCGGTTTCATGCCATCTACCTTATAAACGTTATTTCGTTGGTAGAAAAAAAAAAGCCAGGGGATATGCTAATTGGGTATTGCAAATTTTCCTATGTTGTATTCTATAGCATGTATATGGTAGTAGGCAGCGGAACATAATTTGTCAGAACACGGGGATGTAGTCAGAAAGAATTTCAGGATTAATATCAAGGAGGTATTATGTTACTTACTACACATTGATTCATCCTCATAACTGTCACAGTCGAAATATCCATCACAAACCAACGTCACTGACACGTCCATGTTCGATCCCGAACAAGGAAACAAATCTAAAACCATAAAGAGAATAAAGAATGTCATTATTTATTCACTTCTTATCACACTCATTCTTTTTATTATTATTTTGATAAAATGCAATATGTACTCTAAGTTTGGTTCGTGCACCCTTTCTTTTATTGTAAACATTTTTTTAAATACAAAAGTTACGAAATTCTATTAATATTGAATAATGTTGCTACATAGTTATTATTATTATTTATTTGACCAGTCGGAAAACATACAGTGAGTATAACAATCAGATAATACATAGACATTATACAATACATTCAAACAGCTTCAGGAAAGTGGAGAGGAGGTATAGAGAAGGATATAATCTGCTGGTCAGGGGTGACAAAATCAATTTAAATTGCTATTACTCGGAAGCATGTCACCCCCCACAGTCTGAATCCTGGAAAATTAAGAGTAAAGAACAGAATAAAAATTCACAATATGAGAAAATAAATAAATATATATATATCAGGATAACAATAGTTGGAGCAAATACTATTATATCCTTGATTACTTTCATTACATTATTATGTCATTAAAATGGCTTTACGTTCATCACATAAATATAAAAACTTTCAAATCAATAACCTGGTGCTTACATTAGAAACATTTGATATGATTATTATTGGGAAGGAAAGTTACATAATGGTATAAAATGCTTCACAATAATTCTAACTTCCAAAATGAAATGAATAAAATTGTAATCTGAAGCCTAATATATACTGAACGGAACGAAGAAATGAGCTTGCAATATTAATATTATTTCTAATTGACAAAATAAACAAATTAGTCAGTTATGATCTAGGTAAGATGTATAATTAATCTTAAGGTTTCCAAAAAGGCACAGTAACATTACATATCAGTTGCTTTTAAGTGACGATCAGCTTGAGAGAAATGGACAGAATTTGAAATCAGACACGAGTATGAAAAATATTACCATTAATAATTATCAATACATTGTTTTACATTGAATTAAATGAGTTCAATGAACAGTGAGAAGAGATTGTTTCAGTGTTGAAAGGAAGGATGAAATAGAATTAAGTACAGCAGTATCTTTTATTTCTGTGGGAAGGTTGTTCCACAGTCTTGGAAAGCGGCGAGATGGAGAAAGAAAAAGTGCCTTTGTCCGAGAAGGAAGGTGGCGGAATGTAAGTACCTCTTGCCGCCTGGAATTGATCTGAGTGGATTCAGTAAGAGCCTCACAAAGGGTGAGACCACTGAGGCATTTGAAAGTGAATGAAAGAAGGAAGATAAGCTTGACCAGTGAAGAGTAGTGAGTCTATCTTCATAGGACATGTCGCCTCTCCGTTGTTTAAGGGCAATACGTGTGGCTGCGCGCTGAACGCGTTCTAATTGCTGTTCTTGTTTGAGGGTGTGAGGATGCCAGGCTGGACATCCGTATTCAAGTATTGGAAGAATGAGAGCTTTGTAAAGAGAGAAAATGGCTTGTGTTGAAGCTTGACCTGCCACTACTCTAATGAACCCGAGGAGACGGTTGGCCCTTTTGACGATATTATCAATATGTGTGTTCCATTGTAGATTAGCACAAATTGTGACCCCTAGATAAACATATGAAGGGGCACATGAGAGGTCAGATGTGTTGAGTTTGTATTTTGGGGGTTGCCGATTCCTGCTCCTAGTTACATGGAGTATTTTACATTTGGAGGGATTGAAGGCCATTTGGTTCAGCTCGGCCCATTCATGTAGGAGTTGCAAATCAGTTTGAAACCTCTCTTCATCATTGGGTGACTGCACCGTACGAAACATCAGAATGTCGTCAGCAAACATAACAGATTTAGAAGAAAGGGGGAGGGAAATATCATTGATGAAAAGGTTGAAAAGGAGAGGGCCTAAACAACTACCTTTGGGCACTCCGGAAGTCACATCAACCCAGGGAGAAGAGGAACCCTGAAAAATTACACGCTGTATTCGTCCAACGAGGAAGGACTTAATCCATTTCCAGAGAGTACCTGTGACATTAAACTGTGCAGATAGTTTAAACAGTAGGATGTGATGAGGCATTTTATCAAATGCTTTGGACATATCTAGGAAAGCTGCGTCTACACGAGGAGGACGATTTTTATCAAGAATTGTACACCAAGCTTGTAGGACATTGATAAGCTGGGTGACGCAGCTGCGTTTCTGTGTAAAACCGTGTTGGTTTGGATTGAGGAGACCAAATGTTTCTACATGTTCGAGAATGGAAGAAGAAACAATTTGATCAAGAACCTTACATATAACAGAAGTGAGGGCAACTGGTCTGTAGTTTGACATGATGTTTTGACCTAATGTTTGACCGACGCCAAGAATCTGGTAATATGCCTGTATCGAGGGATATGTTAAAGAGATGGACCATAGGATATGATATTTCAAGGGCACATCTACTTTCACGTGCTCGGACCTGAAACTAAAGTACTGAAAATTAATATCATATCCATGTACCAAATTGTAATCTAAGTCTACGAGTACATTCAGTGTACACCCTGTAAGTAGGAGACCAGCCTGTAGGTCCCGTGACCAATCTCTGGGAACAAAGGTTTGAAAGTGTTTTTGTGTTCCCTGATGAATACCGAACAATTTTGACTTGGGCTGCCCCCTTGAAAATCCCAGGCTTTTTCGTGAGGGGTCAACAAAGGTCACACAGGGATAGAAATTCAAATAGTTCCAATCGTGTCAATATGCATGTCAAATTACTCGTCTGGTCATGAGGATTCCAAAAATGTATAGTTTGCTATACCTCCGACCTTAAATGAGGGCGCTATGGTAAAAAAAACTTTGAAAGGTCAACACACCTTTGACTGGTGGTCAAATTCACCAACACAGTTAACCTTATCAAATTGCATATTAAATTACTCGTCTGTTCATAAGGATTCGAAAAATGTATAGTTTGCTTTACCTCCGACCTTAAATGAGGGCGCTATGGTCAAAAAGGTCAATGCACTTTAAAAATTCACCAACACAGTTAACATTGTCTGATTCTAATGATTTTAGGGTCTAATAATATGTTTTCTGACATGGCAAATTCAACTATACAACTTTCAAAAGTAAAAAGGCTTACCTTGACCATGTACATTCAAAATGGCTGCCGCTTCGGTGACAAACATCGAACAATTTCTTATCCATGGGTTTGGGGGAAATTTAAAGGTTATGGCAACCATTTTTATTTTAAAAGTTGCTTAGTTGAATATTTTATGTCAGAAAACATATTATTAGACACTAACATCATTAGAATCGGACGATGTTAACTGTGTTGGTGAATTTCCAAATTGCATTGACCTTTTTGACCATAGCGCCCTCATTTAAGGTCGGAGGTATAACAACCTATACATTTTTGGAATCATTATGACCAGACGAGTAATGTGATATGCAATTTGATAAGGTTCACTGTGTTGGTGAATTTGACCACCAGTCAAAAGGGTGTTGACCTTTCAACGTTTTTGACCATAGCGCCCTCATTTAAGGTCGGAGGTATAGCAAACTATACATTTTTGGAATCCTCATGACCAGACGAGTAATTTAATATGCATATTGACACGATTGAAACTATTTGAATTTCTATCCCTGTGTGACCTTTGTTGACCCCTCACGGAAATGCCTGGGATTTTCAAGGGGGCAGCCCAAGTCAAAATTGTTCGGTATTCATCAGGGAACACAAAAACACTTTCAAACCTTTGTTCCCAGAGATTGGTAACGGGAACTACAGGCTGGTCTCCTATACCCTAGACCAACACGATCAATTACAGGAGAAATTGAACAAAATTGAACATAATCTACTGTTAGAAAATGCCATATTTTTGTCGAAAATCTTAAAACCACTTTTTTGTTTTTTTGTATTACTCCAATGAAGGATATTTCATCTTTTCGTATTCATTCCTGTAAACGTGGATCGTATAGTATTGTTAAATAATAGAATATACATTATTACTCCAATTTAGAATATTTCGGGTTTTTAACATTTCATTGATGTGTGCGTGTAATACATATAGTAGACAGTGATAGATGAACATTCAAATTTCCCCTAAAATCTAGGCTTCATAAACCTTGTTAAACAGATAATTTCTTAGCCGGTATATATTTATTCAATGCTACTTACCGCCAACTGCAATGTGGATGAGGGATGTCATCCAAAGAATGAGGAGAACCTGGACAACTGAGTGAGTTTTTCCGGAACACTTCTTCATTTTCTTTTCGTTCATGCCTCTGGAATTCAAATAAAAACTTATGATCTATATAATACGATACAATAACTTCTAATGTAATAATGATGATGACAATATTTTGAATATAATAATTACCTATAAAATGATAATAAATTGTAGAGGTATGTTTTCAAATGTTTTTTGAAGAAGTCTAGTGAAGTATTTTTTCTTATAAATGCAGAGAGTTTCGTCCGTAGGCGTGGGGCAAAGGACAAAAAAGCTTAGAACCCAGCCTGTTTATAGTCCAAGATCAGCAAACAAATCTTATGAGTTGCATCAAATGAAAGAGGAGGATTTAAGCTTTAAAATATGCATATTGCTCCGATTGTCTCATTTTCGCTCGCGTGAACATTGCCAGCACAAACCACTGACCTCTGCCCCCTGAACGGATCATCGCCCATTCCATTCACTATACGTTACGTACTATAAAGGCTGTATTGTCTGACCGTTCATGAATATTCATGTTTTTGCTAAACTCGGCAAAATGTTTGCTTTTACTAAATGGAAAAATTACGGT